>CALNXK010000095.1:625000-712500 GCA_942486035.1 Porites lobata
TTTCACGCTGCTAAAGGTTTCATGGAGTCTGTAGTCAAATTAGTTTTTGTACATAAAAGTATATCGAAAGGGGCAACAATATATCGTCGTGAAAACAACACAACTTACTTCAAGTTGCCAGAAATATTTCGACAGTACATCTGCCATTATCAGTGTGTTACATATTTTGAATCATTACTGATTGCCTTTGAAGTCACTTATCCAATGTAACAAACGATGAAAAAAAAGGGCGCACGCCATTTAAACTTTAACGCTGATTGACGTTGAGGATGGCGCATGTATCGTCCAAACATGTCTGGTAAATTGAAGGATAATATAAGTAATTTTTAACCCAATTTTCTGCCGATCTCAAATTTTGTTTTATTTTGTCATGCTTCTCTGAGCAAGGCCTTGGTACTGTTACTGTTACTGTATCTTGGGACTTAACGGATAAATGAAGGTTTTATCTTTACTTTTTAACGTTGACTGAAATTTTCTTTTGAGTTATGATAAAAAAGGGCAATCAGTTGTGATCAATTTAGGCTTCTGGGAAACTGCCCACCTACCCCTCCCCTAAGCTAACATTAACAATTACTTTTCACTTTAGGCAAAATGATGGCTTAGCGGAGGGGTAAGTGGGCAGTTTCCCAGAAACATACAATACATTAGTCCGCATGTTGCATGCCATGCAGAATGGCATAACATAAATGCCTTTTTTTAATTCCCAGCCCCACAGCTAACAGAATTATTTGTCACGATACTACATTTGAGTGCACAACAGGAAATGCATTTTTTTCTTGCGCTTTTACATCATTTTTAGCCTGTTTGACAGCGCCGGCTGAAAATTTCATAACCATGCTGAAACCTGGGACCTTTTTCTCGAAAGTACCAGTAAATTTTCGGGCTCGAGGGCAAATTTTAGAATTAAAACCTGTTGAAAAGTAAAAAGGCTCCTAGCTCACAAACCAGTCAATTTTGTTTCGAGATCTGGTATCGGCCATTTGCAGTAGGGAGGCGTCCAACTTGTCTGAGACTAGTCACTCAAGAAAAATCATTTATACAGAAATTCAACAGTTTATAACTTGTCACATGAAGAAGCACAATTTCTTGGCTTTTTTTTCAGATCTGGGTAGTGCTTCTGATTGGTTGAAACAAATTTCCCAGGCGGCACGACCAATCAGAAACACTACCCAGATCTAGGAAGTGACTCGTCATCAGTATGGAATTTCTGCGCTCGTTTCGAAGACGTCATTTTGAGGTGAAACGAGTGGTGGTGTCGCGAAATGTCCGCTGTTTTCTCGGGCTTCTGATTGGTTGAAGCAAATTCCTCAAGCGGCACGACCAATCAGAATTACTATCCAGATCTAGGAAGTGACGCGTCATCAGTATCGAATTTCTGCGCTCGTTTCTAAGACTTCATTTGGCGGGAAAACCAGTTGCCAAATGTCCGCTGTTTTCTCGGGCTAGACACTTGAACAGACCGCGAAACCACAAACAAATTATCTTGGCTGCTCGCTGTTGAGTGTTGTTAAACCTGATACGCTTTTACCTTTCCAGTTCAATAACACTCCAAAAAAACCCTGGTGTTTATGGTTTTCTGAGTTTTTTAGTAACAATTATATAATAATGCAATTTTGGGGGAACTTGGGCTATGAGAAACTTTACGTGTTGGTTTCAGCTGCTGGTGATAATATTTGCTTTACTTTTTCTTTTATCTCATATTATTCCAATCTTGCGTTGTAAAATGCTTGTATATACGGCAAATAAAGAATGAATGAATGAATAAATGAATGAAAACAGGATGCAATTTGTATTAATGGTACGGTAAAACGGGCACCAACAACCAGCAACTTGATTTACAACATTGGTGCAAAACGAATTGAATAGCGATTTTGCGCATTTTACAGCCCACGAGTCAACTTTGTCCTGCAACAAACTGGGTTGTTGCAGAGAGCAGAAAGAAGTTATACGTTTTGCAACAAAATCTGCGCATGTTGTTTTACCTGCGCAAGGCAAACTTGTTTTGCAGGAAGTGACTAACTGAATGAAGTGAATAACTTCTATGTATGGCATGACTTCGGCGTAATTTTTTGACCAATGAAAGATCAGTATTCGCGCAACTTGCAAAAACCTAACTCGTTGCAACATGTGTGAACGTGGGTGGTAAAATTAGCAACATCACTTTTCAACTCGTTTTGTAACAATGTTGCAAAACAGGTTGCAACTTTTTGTTGCCCGTTTTTCCGTAGCTTAACAACAACAAAGAACACAATATTTAGTTAGGAAAACTACTTTTTTCTTGATTTCTAAGAGAAAACAGTGATGGTTTTTTTTACAGATGCATTGTAACCATATTCTAGCTGTTCGATTCTAACTATTTTAGCTTAAAATCCAAGTCGTAGTGTTTTTCATGTCAGGTGCTCACTTTTTAGCTCATAGATATGGAGTAGAAAAAGATTAAATGATTATACTAACGTAACTTAATGTTTAAAATCACGGGAAGCTGCTATTAAAAAAGGAATGAGAAATATTATATAATGGTAGAATTTTCCTAAAATAATAAAAAAGGCTCACTTTCGATTTTCAGAGAGCTGACTCTTGGTATTTGCCTATACCACGTCTTTAATTTAAGCTAAAAACTGCTTAAATGAAACACCTAAACCAAGTACGTTGTTGAGCACATCAGACCATTTCCAAGTTGCTGCATGCCTCTGTGTAGAAACAAGGATCCTGCATAATATGAGAATGAATTTTTATTCGCACGTAAGTATGACAAATTTTCACAAGAAAGGCTGGCGAATGGCATATTCGTGAATGCTTTTTTAAATACTTTAGTACTCAATGATGCGTAAAAGCAAACCTTTCATCAATATTGGCACAAAAATATTGCTTCTAATATCCAGAAAAATATGGCTATTCATCATATGCATCCTATATTTAAAAACCCACCATACTACATACATCCCTAACTAAATGAACAATTTCTGATCTCCAATTTGATTCCTTTCCAGCCTTGAGTATTTGAAAGCAAAATGAAAGAATCAAAGGAGGATATTTTTTTCCACTGGATAAAAGTCTATCTGGTAGATAATGCAATCATGTACTCTAACAATTTCCACTGGATAGTAATTTGTCCAATGGATAGGATTTATAAACTTTCCAACAACGTGGATCTAGTTAAGTACATTGTAAGAACTTACAACATGATCGCAGGCAAAGATTAGCAATCTTTTGAGCATGTCATTTTAGTCGCAGGTCTAGTGGAGGGGCCATTCTTAAGCTATTACTTTCCAGGCCAGGCCCTTTTGGATGAGCGGGTTCCCCACCAACTTAAAGATCTGAATCCGACAGCGGGTTTGCTAAATTATCTGGAATAAAATAGCCAATTACTAACTAGTTGAACTGTTACCCTAAAGAATACTTATCCTCCTAACTAAAATAAAATGAAAAACTGCCATATCAACAGTGTCTGCATAATTTTTGGAGACCAGAAAACAAAAATATGCTGTTAGTTGTACACCTCTTTTTTCCAATTAAAATATACCCTGGGTGCCAGAGGTTTTTTTTCTTTCCTAATTTTCTCTCGAAGTGTTGAGAGAAGAAAAACCTCTGGTCACAGGAGTTACAAGTTTCATTTCCATGCAAATTTAGGGTCATATAACTCACCAAACCAGTTTGGAGCTGGTATGCATGTTTGTTTCCATTGACTCCGACAGCTGAGATTTGATCGTATGTGGCTCTGCCTCTGCGATGCATGAAAATAGAATTGCCTGAAAGTTCACTTAGGGAGGAAAATGCTATTAAAATTGTCACATATTCCTTTGCAAAAAAAACACAATTTATGTTTCAACCATATAAAAAGGACAGAAGAACACACTCTGTAACTAGCTGCTTTTAGAAGCCAACACGCAGGATGACATGTATTTCCGGTCCATGATGCAATTATCACTGTAACAGGTCAAACTAAATATTGCCAGACAGAATGGCTAAGCAAAACAAAAGATTATTAGTTGCTGATTTTGTAGCAAATAAACAGCACCACGAACTATCAGAAATTAGGAGAAAAAAGACAAAACCCTGGCACCCAGGGTACTATCCATGAGAATCTAACATTGTGCAAACAACACTGTAGAACTGAGAGCAGCATGACAAAGCAGGATAGGAAATCATCACATTCATTCAAAGTATGTCCTTTCATTGGATAAATCAAAACAAAGTCTCTTCCTCAAGCAACTTAGATTCAGTTGTCAGAAAAACTTTGCAAATTCGAAGTTGAACCAGAGATTGCTGAGCCACACTTCTAAAAAACACAGGAAGCTCTATCTGAATTGTTTGTTAAGAACATCAAAACCAGTTTTCAGTCTCATGGGTTGAAGTTCTTTTTTGATGACGCCAATCACGTTTGCTGTTACATAGTTAATTCCCTGCAGACATGGGAGTAACCAGTCGGTGACCCAGTTCAGATTCTGAACTGATTTCTCGCATGGAAATAAGGTTGCTTGCTTTTGTGACCAGAAGTCCTTTTTGGGAGATTTATCAAGCTGTGAGTATGGTTTATTTCGTCCTAGGTACTTCAAGAATGGGCCTCTGGAGTCAAGGTTAATAAAATTGATCTCTGTATTTGGAACAGCTTTTTGCTTGCATTTTACTTTGCAAAAATCAAGATGATGAAACTGGTGATAATTAGTAAGAATATGGCATATAAGAAATTTATTTCCCCTTTCTTTACATTTACAAATGTATAATTTCCGCAATCCTCATTGCATGTGACCAGTTTGGATGTGATGCTCCTGTCAGGATTGTCAGCAGGATTGGCTATTACATTCTGTTTGAAGCATCTTCCACTTACTCACATAGTAGAACTGAATTGGGGACAGGGCTGACATGTTTATCCATCATGGGTTAAATGCACTTCTCTAAAACATCTTTGTGAACTGATGCAATACAAGCTTTGTAGTGTATTTGCTTCCTCCTTTCTTCTCCATTTTCATTGGCAACAGGTATGGTGGTTTTTTCCTTCCATTCATTTGTTTCAGAATCAAACATTTCAACTGACAACTCTCTCATTGTATAATGCTTGGCAGTACTCTTTAAGCCACCAATGACATACATAGCTCCGCTGAAGCACACCATGCTTGCAGAACGACGTGGTACGCAGAGGTTTCCCATCCGATGCCATTCATTGGTTGTTGGATTGTACACCTCACATGTATTCAGCAGTATACTTCTCTGTTCTCTCATTTGAATTCCACCTGCAACATATATCCTGTCATTCATGGCTGCTCCAAATGCATCATGCCGTGCCTCATTCAAAGATGTGACCTCTTCCAAAATCACAAAACCTGGATCAAACCTTTCCACTTTAGTTAATCCAGTTGCTGTGGTATTACTTCTGGTAGTGCCACCTATAATGTAAAGGTATTGTCCATGTGCCACTCCACAAGCTCCCCATCGACTTCTAAAGCTCTCGTCTCCTTTTATTTCCCATTTGTTCATATCAGGAGCATATGTGAATATGGTGTTTTCCGGAACTTGTTCAGAATTGGTTAGAGCGTATAAGGATGAGTAACCATTCAGTATTGCCAAAGTAGAAAACTGTTCATCGTACTCAAAGTTTGTTTGAATTGAGCCCCACCAATTTGTGGAAGAAATATAGTATTCTGCTACACGTAAGTGGCCATCCACACACTTTTGTTTACTAAAGATGTATACTTTATCCTTGTATTGTATGGCAGCATGGTTTTGATGCTCAAAGGTCATGTTTGCCATCTGATACCACTCGTCTACACAGGGGATGTAACACAAGGCATTCCTGCCACCACACACAAAAATTCCTTCAACTTTCACCTTCAAACAATTTCTTGGTGCTTTGGAAAGATTTTTGTCTGAGTTAACTAGGGATCTTAAGACAAAGTTCATGCATTCGATATTCGTAGTAACAAGGTCTTCATTTACAAGTTTCTTTAGTAGAATGTCTTGTGATGAAGGTCTTAGGCGGACCTGGCGAATCAAATCAGGAAAACAGCTTTCTCTCTCGCTTCTGTTGTGAGACACCCACTCTACAATTCCCGTGAATACCTCTTCCTCTGCTTCCACATTTATGTCATCACTAGACACCCATTCCATTACTTGCTTCATGTCAAGGTTCAAAAAATCATCAGTTTTCAGCACATCACTGAAATTCAAATTGATCACGCTGCAACAGATTTCTGTCAGCTCCGTACAATGATACTTGTTAGCAAAGTAATAATTGAAGACACAATTTTCAACTGTCACTTTCTCTTTCAAAAATTCAACAGCCAATGTTTTTAATCCAGGTAAAAGAAGATAATCCGCTGTTGCGATCAAATTGTGGCAGCTTTCCTCGGTCACGGAAACATTTCCAGTGTAGATGTATTGTAGCACGTCTTCCATAACGGAAGCAGTCGCCTCTTCAAGCTTGATTTCGATCAGTTGTTCTTTTCTTTCTCTCATGTCGCTTTCCAAAAGCGAAAGGAAGAACGGACTGGCTGCAGCTAGAATGACTTTGTAAGCTTTGAATTCCTTGCCGTTCACTGCAACTGTCACATCGCAAAAGGTTTCCTTTCTTCTCAGAGCATCGAGACGTTCAAGCAGGTCTTCACGATGTTTTGCAGGATCTGCTGTCATAGGTTCAGTCAGGTCGGCCATGTTGCCGGAAGTGATAGGCTTTGATTTGGAACACATTCCGGGAACATTGGGGACTGGGGCCCGTTTCTCGAAAGTCCCGATAATTAACGGGCCCGGTAAGCTGTCTCCGTTTGCATTAAAGATCGAGGTTTCAATGGTTTTGCATCTAACACGATAAAACTGTCAGTTAATGAAACAAAATGGAGTAGTTTACTAGCCAGGACCCGCGCTTTTATTCTTTACATTTCGATTTGAATATTTGATTTCGGGCCCGTAAAGTTACCGGGACTTTCGAGAAACGGGCCCCTGGACCGAACAAAGTTTGTCGGGAATAAAGGTCGGAAACAGTCGGATGGAGTACGAATGACCTACGAGTGGACGACTTCTAATATACCGGCCTAGGTAATGTATAAAAATGCAAGAACTTGAGACCTTCTTCACGTTCTCGCGCTCCCGAATTCACTTCTCCGTTTCGGTAACACTTGCCTTGCCACGCTAGCCTGCAGAACAAGATTATTTTTTCGCTTTTTTTTAAGGCGAGCAAAGAAAAACGCGGGGCGGGTGTTGCTTCGAGTTTGTCTCGACTCTCGCGTCCTTCGCCCGCTCCAGTTTCGTCTTTGCTAGCCTGAAAAACGCAAAATTCTGTAAACCAGCTGGTTTCCCTGTTTTCCCAAAGCGGGTCATGCCATAATCCCCAGATGCGGCCTATGAGAAGATAAAGGGTCAAATTCCCCTGGGATCTTCATTGGGAATACCAATAAAGAGGAGAAGTGTGACGTCACGTTACCATGGTAACAAAATTTCTGGATCACAACAAGAGGGAGTTTTTGCAACGGCGACGGGGAACAGCAAACAAGCAATACTGGTTTAGATTGGCAAAAGAACAACCTCACTTGCCCGCTTTATGGAGTAGGTAAGCACAACACAAATATTTTCTTGTTCTAAACTCAGAGATAATCCTTTCGCATTCAACCCAGCAAATTTAGCCAACATTTCACAAAAATTTAAAATAAGATCGATAAAGTTGAAAGAGTTGAATCCACTTTTTAAGTGTCGTTTTGATTTGTTGTCATTCAAAAACTTTGCTACCATGGCAACATGACTTAACGACTTCTCCTCTCTTTCCAGTGGATACTAGTTTAATAAGCCTCCTTTTGAAGGTAGCCGGCAGGATTGATTATTATTTAGAGCGAGCAAAGTTTTGGCAGAGGAACTGGGAAGCTGTCCTGAGAATTGGGAGGAGACGCTTTGAAATCATATGATCAACAGTTTACACCTTCTTTGGGTGGACTAATCACAGTGCCACCTCAGTAGATTATCACCATTACTAGAAGTCACAAAAACCCTATTGATTGAGGGGAGTTTATGTTGATGGCAATGTGTTCAAAGAATATTTTGAGGTTATAGTTAAATGTTGTCCTACAGGGGAACTGATTTTACATTGAAGTAATCTGAAGGATCTTATAGCTTCATTTACATCACATGATCAATATAACAGATTACTCAAGATGAGATAATGTATGACCTTGACTTTGTCAGTGACAGTAACACTTAAACCCTTTTTGAGAATTTCATCAAAGAGGCCCATTTCCAGCTGAACACAACAGCGGCCTCATTAAGCCTCTGACCTTGTTCCTTTTATCCTTGCAGGGACGTAAACAACCCGTGACATATTGTTTAAAAAGAGCAGGGGACATAGACGTTGGCCTTGTTCCTTCATCCTTGCGCATCCGTGGAAGAGGACGTAAAAAACCCGTGACATATTCAGACTTGCCTAGTCTCACGACTTTGTTGTGAGTCTCAGGATTAAAGGATCTGTCTCATGCTCTCACGAGTTGGCAACTGATTTCTCATGCTTTCTCGAAAAGTCAAACTTTTGGAGCTGTAGCGTTCGCTCTTAAGTTAGATATCAATAGATAGCCAGCTCAACCCAAAGAAAACGCTTACCGGCCGCGTTTGATTACATTCTTTTAGCCTATCGCGACTCGCAGCTGCCACCAAATGTGTAGACTTCCTCTTTCTCTTGTTTCAAGATGGCGCCAACAAAACATGGAAATTACAACACCTAAGTCGTTACTGCTCCAGCTTTAAAGTGATACAGTGACTTCCAATATCCATTATCTCCACTGAAAGTCATTCCACTAGGAAATTTGGCACATCTCACGACTTTTCTCACTACTTTTCTTAGCTATAGGTTCAGAATCTCACATTTTTATCCTTTTGGGGCTTGGCAAGAGTGCATTTTTTTCAAAAAGAGTAGGGGATATGGATAGTCTATCTGACTTTGTGCCAGCATTGAGTGGGGTGAGCTTGGTGTGTTCAAAATTTGATCACATTTAATGTGGACTGAGGTGGCTGCGTAGCGTGCCTTCACATGTCTAATCCCACCCCTCTGGTTCCTCCACAATTCAGCTGTTTGGTGCAAGTGAGGAAAGTTAGCACCCGTTTGTAAAGTCACAAGGGTGGACGAAAAGGAGAGCTTTATATCCTTACCCTCTACCCCTGCTCGCACGTCTCGCTTCGCATTCCTCTCGCTCGCGATTTCTTACAATATACTCCAAATAGATAGCATTCCCGCATTTATCTGGAGAAAGTACAGCCCACTCGGGAGGCGTTTAATCCTTTAAGCCCCAAAATCCACTTACAAATTCTCCAAACTGGTCTCTATACATTTCCAAAAAGAATAAGTAAAGAGAATAAAAAAAATAAATGCATTTTTTCTCAGCTGATTATTTAGTCAATTCTCACAACCTATTCTCTTGATTGTGTATAGATATTATTAAGAGAAAATTGCTGTTTGTCACTCTTGGGGAAAAAATGGGAAAGGTGAATACACTGGTATGCACGAATGTGAAGGGCCTTCTTCGCGTTCTGGTGCTCTCAAATTCTCCTCTCCCTTTAGAGCGCTTACCACACAAGCTGGGGGAAACCATGGGTTGATTTAGATGGTCCCAAACCCCTCTCCCCCATTTTGTCTCAGATTGTGTAAAAATTGTAAATGAATTCCCAGTATAAAACATCTGTC
This sequence comes from Porites lobata, assembly GCA_942486035.1. NCBI lineage: Eukaryota > Metazoa > Cnidaria > Anthozoa > Scleractinia > Poritidae > Porites > Porites lobata. The sequence continues at coordinate 634,653 of CALNXK010000095.1, forward strand.
GTCTATAAAGCTTTTACTTATTTGGATACAGATGCTTTCGGAGTTCTGTTACCAAAAAGTAAATTGTATCTACATGTATAGTTTAAGGGCTGGCAAGTCTCACACCCCCCGCTTTGTGAAAATTCTGAATTCACCCAGGGAAGGTGTCTATTTAAGAAATATGCTTAACATAATTTAAGCCACATCCTGTAATGACTTGAAAAAAATAAAACAAGTAAAAAGTGTAAACCACTACTTTTTTATTTGTCTCCTTAATCATAAAGTTATTATGTGGTTTATACTACCACATGAGAAATTTCTGCAATTTGATTGGCTTAGAACAGTGGTATTTCAGCTTAATTTGAAATACCTACATGTGAAAATTACAACCTTTTGCGGGTAGTATGATAGTTGGCATAAATACCACTTGTGATATTTCAAATTGTCTCAAATTTCACTCACCTAACGGCTCATGAAATTACGTATAACAATTCTGCAATATCACTCGTGGTATTTATGCCAAATATCACTACTAATCATGCTATTACCTATACAAATACTATTTCACCCTCCCTAGAGTTAATCACGGATAAAAGCTAAATGTTAGTTCTCATAAATTTGGTAATTTTGTGATGAAATCCTAAGTGTATAGCATTCAAATAAAAGCTAATCAGAGCAGTTCCTCTTCCATCACAACCGTTGTAAGTCAGTATTTAACAAACTGAAAATTATTAATTTTTCTTATTGATTTTTGATTTTAAGACTCTTGGGAAGGAAGGATTTTAAAATTACCCCTAAATTCAATGTTTAAAGTTTCTCCTATTCTTTACACAGATATATTCTTTACAAAGTATTATGTAATGTCTGCAATAGGCCACTTCCGAGTTCCAAAACTCTCACTTTAAACGCTTGTGAAAAAAAGTTTTATTTGCATGAGAATAAAAAAATACTTTCATATCAATAGCTTCACACTTAGCCTCGTTATGAAACAGAGGCTTGGGACAACTTGCAAATGGCCTATTGATGTCTGGAAAAATATGGCCACCCATCATAACTTTAAGGGGTGCTTAAGTTTAGTTTCTTCTGTTATAAAAATGTCAACTCCATTACATCACTCAGCAGCTGAACAACAAGCAAGAACAACATAAAATTTCCTAGGTTATTGTTTTTTTCAAACTTGGGTTCAAAATTCTACTGTATTTCATTGGTATGCACTTGTAGGAAAATGAACCTATTAAGGTAATGTCTGAAGAAAGACCAAATTTGTAAACAGAAGAGTATGCATACTATGCTCCTTTTCCAAAACCTTGTTTGTTAAAAGAAGTTTATCAGGTTATATGGTAATGAACTTACTTTACCCATAATAGCGTGGCCAAATTTTGATTTTTTAAAAAATATTCACACTAGTGTTCAGAAGGTTGATGTGGGAACTTTGCTTCTAGGGGTCAGGCGAGCTAACTCATACCAAAATCATGAGAAACAACCCTTAAAAAAAGAGATTGAAAGAGCATAAAACAAATACAGGGTCTGCCAATTTTCACAGTACAAATTTATGGTGGTTTGAATAAGAGCAAAATGAATTAAATCTTATGTAACTCTTCCACTTGCTGTGGACTAGCCTTGCAGTCACACATTACGGCTTAACTCAACAGACGATGTTTCTATCTCTGTCACATTGTCAATGAGATTCTCTTCCACTAACACATCTTTATGAATTGTTGCAATACAAGCTTTGTAGTGTATTTGTTTATCTCTCTCATCTCTACTTTCACCACCAACAGGTATGGTGCTCCTCACCTTCCATTCATTTGTTTCAGAATCAAATACTTCAACTGACAATTCCCGACCTGTAAACTTCACACCACCAATGACATACAAAGCTCCATTAAAGCAGACCATGCTTGCTGAATGACGTGGTACACAGAGTTCTGCCATCAGATGCCATTCATTGGTTGATGGGTCATATACCTCACATGTGTTGAGAAGTCTACATCGTTGTTCTATCATCTGAATTCCACCTGCAACATATATCTTGTCATTCATGGCTGCTCCAAAAGCATCATGCCTTGCCTCATTCAAAGGTGCAACCTCTTCAACACTCTCATTACTTGGATTAAATGTTTCCACTTTAGTATTTCCAGCAGCTACATCATCCCCAGAATTAGTACCACCTATTATATAAATGTGGTGTCCCTGTGATATGACACAGACTCCCCATCGATTTATAGGCGTATCTTCTAGCATATTCCAGTTATTAGTATTAATGTCATATGTGTACATGTAAGGACGTTGTCCAGCATAGGTTAAAGCATTCAAAAATGAATAACCACGCACTGCTGACACACTACAGAATTGCTCATCATACGCAAAGCCTGACTGAAATGAACACCAGAGGTTTGTCGAAGGTACATAGTACTCCAATACATGAGACTGACTTTCTGTATTTTGTTTACTAAAAATGTAAACCTTTTGCTGGTTGAGTACGACAGCATGGTTTTCATGTTCAAAAGTCATGTTTGCCATTTGATACCACATATTTACTTGGGGAAGATAACACAATGCCTTCCTGCCACCACACAAAAAAATTCCTTCCACTTGAACCTTCAAGCAATTTCTTGGTGCTTTGCTAAGACTTTCATCTGTGGCAATAAAAATTGACTCCATGGACCCTAGCAAATAGTTTAAGCAGTCATTATTTCTTGTTATGAGTTCTTCCTTCACCAATTTCTTAAGTAGAAAGTCGTGTGGTATGGATCTTAAGCGGATGTGGCGCAACAAATCAAGGAAAAAGCTTTCTCTGTCACTCCTGTTGTAAGACACCCACTTGACAATTCCCTCGAAAACTTCTTCCTCGCTACTGATTGTTACGTCATCACTAGAGACCCATTCCAAGACTTGCTTTATATCAAGGTTAAGGAAATCTTCTGTTTCCATCACAGCAGTGAAATTTGAATGAATCTCCGTGCGACATGCTCGTTTCAGGTCTTCGCAATGATACTTGTCAGCATAATAATAGTTGAAAACACAGTTCTCAACTGTCAACTTCCCTTTCAAAAAAACACTAGCCAACGCTTTTAACCCCGGAAGAAGCAGATACTCCGCGGTTGCAATCAGCTTGTGGCAGCTTTCCTCTGTGATGGTAACATTTCCAGTGTAAATGTATTGTAGCACGTCTTCCATGACAGAAGCAGTGGCCTCTTCAAGCTTGATTTCGATCCGTTGCCCGTTTCTTTCCCTCATGTCGCTTTCCAAAAGTGACAGGAAGAACGGACTGGCCGCAGCTAGAACGACTTTGTAAGCTTTGAATTCTTTGCCCTTCACTGCAACTGTCACATCGCAAAAGGTCTCCTTTCTTCTCAGAGCATCGAGACGCTCAAAAAGTTGGTCACGATGTTTTGCAGGATCTGCTGTCATGGGTTCAGTCAAGTCGGCCATGTTGGCGGAAGTGAAAGACCACTACCTCGCGCTATTGGGACCTGGACCGAACAACGGAATGTTGGGAGTCGTTCGGTAAACCTGTGTACAGTCCCTCCCCCTCCCCCCTACCTCCCCTCAGTAAAAATCGGCTGGGAGAGGTAAGGAGAGGTTACGACCTTCGACGACTTCTTCTTACGAAGACGAATTCAAAGGGAAAAGGGTACAGGTAAACAGGGACCTTACGATCCCACAACGGCGACGCCAATGAAAATGTCGCTGAAAAATAGACTTCAAACTTCCTCGCCCTTACATAAAATCACCCACTAACTTGAAAATGGGAAGTTAGGGTTTTTTCTCCAGTAGGAACATAAACTAGAGGTCACAAATCGTACGGCAAAATACTGCCAGTAGACACTGGGCAGTGGTACATCATTACTTATGAATCTATTATAGAAGTTGTAGAGAACCCGGAGTAGTCAATCGACAAACCCATCACAAAGTTAAGGCAGTCTATATTTGTGGTTACAAGGTCTTCCTTCACTAATTTGTTAAGAAGAAAATCTTTTGACAAAGACCTTAGTCGGACTTGCCGCAAAAGATCAGGAACACAGCTTTCCCTTTCACTCCTAGACTACGAGCAGTCCCCCTTTTTTTCCTCAGGGATAGTAGAGCGAGCGAAACGCGAGCGCGCGTGAAAATCACCCCACGCGAGAAAAGGCGACTCCGCGTCTCGCCTTTCTCGCGTTTTAATATTTCACTGAAAACGAATGGTAGTTTTTAAGGAGTGCTTTTCTATTTGACAAATAACTATAGCGACCCGAGTTATATGTTGTCTTTAGAGCTCAACAGTTTCATGTTAAAGTACTATTATTGAGATGCTAAGACTCTAATAAAGGCTCTTTCTTGTGAAGTTGTTCTTCTTTGCTAAGGGCAAGTTGGGGGGGTAGCCTGCGTAGCAGGCATTAAAGCGGGGTGGGGGGGGGGGGGTGAGAAAGGGAAGAAGAGGTAGTAAGGGAGAGGGGATTGGAAAGAGAAGGAAGGGAAGTTATGCAGAAAAACGCGCGCCTACTTCTGATTGGCCGTTGAAGTGACAGCTGGGATAAATAAAAGAAGCAAAAGACGCGGATTTTGTAGCAGGCGTTCCCTTCTTCTCTTTCTTACCCTTCCCCTCCTCCCTTTAACGCCTGCTACGCAAGTTAGGTGTGGAGAGGGCAGGGAGCCGCCCAAGGAGCCGCCTGGTTAGCCCAGTCGGAAGTGTGCGGGTCTTCTGAGCGGGAGGATCTGGGTTCAAAGCCCGCCGCACCAGCGCAACTAAGGTCCTGAAAAGACTGGTGAGGCATGCCAGCTATGATTAAAATCCCTTCTCAGCTCTCAGTTCAGATGATTGCCTTATTGGGCGGTAACATAAAGCCTCTGACCTTGTTCCTTTATCCTTGAAGGGACGTAAACAAACGTGAAATATTTTTCAAAAAGAGCACGACTAAAAGAGTAGGGGACATAGACGTTGGCCTTGTTCCTTCATCCTTGCGCATCCGTGGAAGAGGACGTAAAAAACCCATGCATGACATATTCAGACTTGCCTAGTCTCACGACTTTGTTGTGAGTCTCACGATTAAAGGATCTGTCTCACGCTCTCACGAGTTGGCAACAGATTTCTCATGCTTTCTCGAAAAGTCAAACTGCAAAACCTTTTGGAGCTGTGGGGTTCGCTTTTAAGTTAGATATCAACAGACAGCCGCTCAACCCAAAGAAAACGCTTACCGGGCGCGTTTGATTACATTCTTTTAGCCTATCGCGACTTGCAACTGCCACCAAATGTGTAGACTTCCTGTTTCTCTTGTTTAAAGATGGCGCCAACAAAACATAGAAATTACAACACCTAAATCGTTACTGCTCCAGTGACTTCCAATATCCATTATCTCCACTGAAAGTCATTCCACTAGGAACTTTGGGACATCTCACGACTTTTCTCACTACTTTTCCCAGCTATAGGTTCAGAATCTCACATTTTTATCCTTTTGGGGCTTGGCAAGACTGCATATTTTTCAAAAAGAGCAGGGATATGGCTGGGATGTGGATAGTTTATCTGACTTTGTGCCATCATTGAGCTGGGTGAGCGAGGTGTGTTCAAAATTTGATCGCATTTAATGTGGACTGAGGTGGCAGCGTAGCGCGCCTTTACATGTCTAATCCCACCCCTCTGGTTCCTCCACAATTTAGCTGTTGGCTGCATTAGTGAGGAAGGTTAACACCCGTTTGTAAAGTCCTAAGGGTGGACGAAAGGAGAGCTTTATATCCTTCCCCCCTACCCCCGCTCGCACGTCTCGCTCCGCATTCCTCTCGCTTGTGATTTCTTACAATATACCCCAAATGGATAGCATTCCCGCATTTATCTGGAGAAAGTACAGCCCACTTGGGAGGCGTTTAATCCTTTAAGCCCCAATATCCTTATACAAATTCTCCAAACTGGTCTCTATACATTTCCAAAAACAATAAGTAAAGAGAATAAAAAAATAAATGCTTTTTTCCTCAGCTGATTATTTAATCAATTCTCACAACCTATTCTCTTGATTGTGTATAGATATTATTAAGAGAAAATTGCTGTTTGTCACTCTTGGGGACAAAATGAAAAAGGTGAATACACTGGTATGCACGAATGTGAAGGGCCTTCTTCGCGTTCTGGTGCTCTCAAATTCTCCTCTCCCTTTAGAGCGCTTACCACACAAGCTGGGGGAAACCATGGGTTGATTTAGATGGTCCCAAACCCCTCTCCCCCATTTTGTCTCAGATTGTGTAAAAATTGTAAATGAATTCCCAGTATAAAACATCTGTCGTCTATAAAGCTTTTACTTATTTGGATACAGATGCTTTCGGAGTTCTGTTACCAAAAAGTAAATTGTATCTACATGTATAGTTTAAGGGCTGGTAAGTCTCACACCCCCCGCTTTGTGAAAATTCTGAATTCACCCAGGGAAGGTGTCTATTTAAGAAATATGCTTAACATAATTTAAGCCACATCCTGTAATGACTTGAAAAAAATAAAACAAGGAAAAAGTGTAAACCACTACTTTTTTATTTGTCTCCTTAATCATAACGTTATTATGTGGTTTATACTACTACACGAGAAATTTCTGCAATTTGATTGGCTTAGAGCAGTGGTATTTCAGCTTAATTTGAAATACCTACATGTGAAAATTACAACCTTTTGCGGGTAGTATGATAGTTGGCATAAATACCACTTGTGATACTTCAAATTGTCTCAAATTTCACTCACCTAACGGCTCATGAAATTACGTATAACAATTCTGCAATATCACTCGTGGTATTTATGCCAAATATCACTACTAATCATGCTATTACCTATACAAATACTATTTCACCCTCCCTAGAGTTAATCACGGATAAAAGCTAAATGTTAGTTCTCATAAATTTGGTAATTTTGTGATGAGATCCTAAGCGTATAGCATTCAAATAAAAGCTAATCAGAGCGGTTCCTCTTCCATCACAACCATTGTAAGTCAGTATTTAACAAACTGAAAATTATTATCTTATTGATTTTTTATTTCAAGACTCTTGGGAAGGAAAGATTTTAAAATTACCTCTAAATTCTATGTTTAAAGTTTCTCCTATTCTTTACACAGATATATTCTTTACAAAGTATTATGTAATGTCTGCAATAGGCCATTTCTGAGTTCCAAAACTCTCACTTTAAAAATGAGGCTATAAGCTAAGTGCAAAATCTTTCTTGTGAAAATAAGTTTTATTTGCATGAGAATAAAAAATAATATTTTCATATCAATAGCTTCACACTCAGCCTCATTATGAAGCAGAGGCTTGGGACAACTTGAAAATGGCCTATTGATGTCTAGAAAAATATGGCCACCCATCATAACTTCAAGGGGTGCTTAAGTTTAGTTTCTAATCTGTTATAAAAATGTCAACTCCATTACATCACTCAGCAGCTGAACAACAAGCAAGAACAAAATAAAATTTCCTTGGTTATTGTTTTTTTCAAACTTGGGTTCAAAATTCTACTGTATTTCATTGGTTAATGCACTTGTAGGCAAGGTAATGTCTGAAGAAGAACAAAATTAATGTGTAAACAGAACAGTACATACTACGCTCCTTTTCCAAAACCTTGTTTGTTAAAAGAAGTTTATCAGGTTACATGGTGATGAACTTACTTTACCCATTATGCGTGGCCAAACTTTGATTTTTTAAAAAATATTAACACTAGTGTTCAGAAGGTTGATGTGGGACCTTCTAGGGGTCAGGTGAACTAACTCATGCCAAAATCATGAGATATAACCCTAAAAAAAGGAGATTGAAAGAGCATAAAACAAATATAGGGTCTGCCAATTTTCACAGTACAATTTTTTGGTGGTTTGAATAATGGCAAAATGAATTAAATCTTTCATAACTCCTCCACTCGCTGTGGACTAGCCTTGCAGTCATAATTCAAAGTTTGACCTAGTAGCTACATTTTTCTGTGTGTGCCACATCATCAATGAGATTCTCTTCCACTATCACATTTTTATGAACTGTTGCAGTACAGGCTTTGTAGTGTATTTGTTTATCTCTCTCATCTCCACTTTCATCACCAACAGGTATGGTGCTCTTCTCCTTCCATTCACTTGTTTCAGAATCAAACATTTCAACAGACAACTCCCTCGTTGCTACTTGATTGCTGGTATTCTTTAAACCACCAATGACATACAAAGCTCCATTAAAGCAGACCATGCTTGCTGAATGACGTGGTACACAGAGTTCTGCCATAAGATGCCATTCATTGGTTGATGGATCATATACCTCACATGTGTTGAGAAGTCTACATCTCTGTTCTCTCATCTGAATTCCACCTGCAACATATATCTTGTCATTCATAACTGCTCCAAATGCATCATGCCTTGCCTCATTCAAAGGTGCAACCTCTTCAACACTCTCATTACTTGGATTATATCTTTCCACTTTAGTATTTCCAGCAGCTACGTCATCTTCAGTATCAGTACCACCTATTATATAAATGTGATGTCCCTGTGATATGACACAGACTCCCCATTGATTTGTAGGTGCATGTTTGTGCATATTCCAGTTATTAGTATTAATGTCATATGTGTACATGTAAGGAAGTTGTTCAGCATAGGTTAAAGCATTAAAAAATGAATAACCACTTACTGCTGACACACTACAGAATTGCTCATCATATTTAAAGCCTGACTGAAATGAACACCAGAGGTTTGTGGAAGGCACATAGTACTCCACTAAATGAGATTGAATACCTGTATCTTGCTTACTGAAAATGTAAACCCTTTGCTGGTCCAGTAGGAGAGCATGGTTGTGATGTTCAAAAGACATGTTTGCCATTTTATACCACATATTTACTTGGGGAAGATAACACAAGGCCTTCCTGCCACCACACAGAAAAATTCCTTCCACTTGCAACTTCAAGCAATTTCTTGGTTCTCTGGAAAGACTTTCATTTGAGTGAACAATGGATCTTAAGACAAAGTTCATGCATTCAATATTCGTAGTAACAAGATCTTCATTTACAAGTTTCTTTAGTAGAATGTCTTGTGATGAAGGTCTTAGGCGGACCTGGCGAATCAAATCAGGAAAACAGACTTCTCTTTCGCTTCTGTTGTGAGACACCCAGTCGACAATTCCCGTGAATACTTCTTCCTCTGCTCTCACATTTATGTCATCACTAGACACCCATTCCATTACTTGCTTCATGTCAAGGTTCAAAAAATCATCAGTTTTCAGCACATCACTGAAATTCAAATTGATCACGCTGCAACAGATTTCTGTCAGCTCCGTACAATGATACTTGCTCGCAAAGTAATAATTGAAGACACAGTTTTGAACTGTCACTTTCTCTTTCAAGAAGTCAACAGCCAATGTTTTTAATCCAGGTAAAAGAAGATAATCCGCTGTTGCGATCAAATTGTGGCAGCTTTCCTCGGTCACGGAAACATTTCCAGTGTAGATGTATTCTAGCACGTCTTCCATGACGGAAGCAGTCGCCTCTTCAAGCCTGATTTCGATCCGTTGTTCGTTTCTTTCTCTCATGTCGTTTTCCAAAAGCGAAAGGAAGAACGGGCTGGCCGCAGCTAGAACGACTTTATAAGCTTTGAATTCTTTACCGTTCGCTGCAACCGTCACATCGCAAAAGGTTTCCTTTCTTCTCAGAGCATCGAGACGTTCAAGCAGGTCTTCACGATGTCTTGCAGGATCTGCCGTCATAGGTTCAGTCAGGTCGGCCATGTTGCCGGAAGTTTAGAACACATTCCTCATCTTCCGCATTACGGGAACGTTGGGCACTGGACCGAACGGGGAAAATTGGTCGGGAATAAAGGTCGGAAACAGTCGGATGGAACGAATGACCTACGAATGGACGTCTTCTAATATACGGGCCTAGGTAATGTAAAATGCAAGAACATGAGACCTTTTTCACGTTCTCGCGCGCCCGAATTCTCTTCTCTGTTTCGGTAGTACTTGCCTTGCCACGCTGGCCCGCAGAACAAGATTATTTTTTCGCTTTTTTTAAGGCGAGCAAAGAAAAACGCGAGGCGGGTGTTCCTTCGAGTGTGTCTCGACTCTCGCGTCCTTCGCCCGCTTCGGTTTCGTCTTTGCTAGCCTGAAAAACGCAAGATTCTGTAAACCAGCTGGTATCCCTGTTTTCCTAAAGCGGGTCATGCCATAATCCCCAGATGCGGCCTATGAGAAGACAAAGGGTCAAATTCCCCTGGGATCTTCATTGGGAATACTGATGGCGAGAGGAGAAGTGTGACGTCATGTTACCATGGGAGCAATATTTCTGGATCACAACAACAGCAATAGGTTTAGATTGGCAAAAGAACAACTTTGCATGTGTATTACGCTTTTTTGTACATTTCTTAGCCATTGTTGCACGACTGGATGAAACTTCCTAATTTCACTTGCCCACTTTATGGAGTAGGTAAGCACAACACAAAAATTTTTTTGTTCTAAACTTAGAGATGGTCCTTTCGCATTCAACCCAGAAGATTTCGCCAACATTTGACAAATTAAATGAAATTTTTTACCTAAGATCGATGAAGTTCAAAGAGTCGAATCCACTTTTTCAGCGACATTTTGATTTGTTGTCATCCAAAACTTTGCTACCATGGCAATGTGACGTGACGACTTCTCCTCTCTTTCCAGTGGATACTAGTTTAATATAAATATACGTCCTTTTGAATGTAGCCGGTGGGATTGATTATTATTTAGAGCGAGCAAAGTTTTGGCAGAGGAACTGGAAAGCTGCATGTGCTGAGAATTGGGAGGAGACGCTTTGAAATCAGATGATCAATAGTTTACACCCTCTTTGATTGGACTAAACACAGTGGCACCACAGTAGATTATCACCATTAGCAGTCACAAAAACCCTACAGTTTGAGGCCAGGGAGTTTATGTCGATGGCAATGTGTTCAAAGAATTTGAGGTCATCAATGTTGTCCTACAGGGGAACTGATTTTATATTTAAGTAATCTGAAGGATCTTATAGCTTTATTTACAGCACATAAGCAATATAACAGATTACCCAAGATGAGATGATGTATGACCTTGACTTTGTCAGTGATAGTAACACGTAAACCCTTCTTGAGAATTTCATCAAAGAGGACCATTTCCATTAACACAGCAGCAGCATGCATAGGCCAAAAAAACGTTCAGCCTTTAGCCTGGTCATCAAAGTGTCGCCTGTGTATTTATCCAACATGGTTGAGTAAATCCAATATTATATTGCTTTTCCTTTTTTTCAAGAATTTGTTGGTGGTTTTCACTAATAATGGCTGTTGCACCTAACAACAAGGCAATTTTAGAAGTGATCACAAATTCAGCATTAAAGGATGCCAAAAAAACTTTTGATGATTGGGCAAAAACTTATGAAGAGGTATGTTGTACTTTTTAGAAAAATTAAAGAGGCTCTCTTAGGGGGTGTATGTATGTCCCTAGTCTGAATTTTAAATATGGTCATTTCGCATTTTGAGGCGTAGGCCATGCCCCCAGGGGTACTGCCATATAATATGGGCTATATAGGTATGTGCTGTTGTGAAGGGTATGGTTTTTCAAACAGTTTACTCTAGGATAGCGTATATAAATCAGAGCATTTGGGTCTAGAATAGGGTATCATTTTCTAGGAAACTGATGAGTTGATTGAAGATTTTATCTAGACTAGGGATTGTGGTATAGGGTTTTGTTTTGGCTAGACAGTGCTAGTGACCTCAGTAGTTTCTTGAAAACAGCTACTCTAGGATAGGGGGGATTTGGGGAGTTTACTCTAGTATAGGGTAGCAAAATTCAGCCGAACTAGCTCTGGTACAGGTTAAGGGTTTGAGGGTCCCAGCGGCACATCCCCACCCAGAAATTGCTAAAAACCCCCCCCGTGGCCATGTCCCCGTCATAAGTAAAGAGACCATGAAAAGTGGTGTACAAGACTGTAATGAGGGAAAATAAACTTAGTAAACAGTCAATACCTGCTTAACGGGCACCCGCTTAAGACAGACACCTTTTTATTGTAGACAGTTTGTTTTGTCCCAGGCGAAAGAAAGCCCTTACATTTTCTCTAAATTCAACCCTCTTTAATAATATGGACACCCAGTCAACAGAGACACTTTCTATGGCCTCCTCAGTGTCCCCATTAATCAGGGGCACCCAATGGCTGTTTTCTGTGAAATATCTGTTCGGAGAAGCAAAAATTACCTAGAATTTTCTAAAGCTTGGGAAGGCTACAAACTTCTAGATGACCGTTCCATTCATGTACAATTTTCAAAGCTTATCTAATAAATTCCCTACAGTTTTCTGAAGTTTAATTTTTCCCATGTCACTCCCAGGTTAAGCTATTTTTCGTAGAGAAAGGGAACCTAACTTTTTCGGAATCGAAAATACGATGCAGAGAGGAATCAGAAAAATTGTCACTTTCGTAAAACTTTATATTGCAGCTAAAGTTTTTGGGAAAATAATACTGAAGCCGTTGTAATTTCTAAAAGACTCAAGTTGCCCCAGGATGACCGAACAGATAAAAATTTTTTAGCGCCTCTTAGAATACATTTTTACTGATCTAAAAGTACTCTGGATAACCTAAAAAGTGTTTTCAATGCAATTAGGAGGAAACCGTCGTTGGGTGCCCCTGTATTAATGGAATTTGACTGTAATAGTGATGAAGTAGTTTTGCCATAATACTGTCTATACTATTTTTTTTTTCTTTTAGGATACACACAAACTTGGTTACAAAGGGCATGTCCTGTGTGTTGAGGCTTTCAATAAAGCCATGCGGTCTAAAGACATTTTCCCTGAAGCTAACAAGGATATCAAAATCCTTGATGCTGGGGCCGGCACAGGAATCATTGGTGAAATGCTGGTGCAGCAAGGGTATAGGAACATTGATGCCTTGGACATTTCTGAAGAAATGTTGAATTTAGCGAAACAGAGGAATGTTTACAAGCGATATATCTGTGCTGCATTGAGTGACGTCCCCATTGATGACATACAGACTGGCGAGTATGATGTAACACTGTGTGCAGGTACTATAGTCTATGGACAAGCAAAGCCGATAGCACTGGATGAGTGTGTCCGTCATGTAAGACCAGGTAATACAAGAATGTCTCTATTTGCTTCTTGTCACTAGGGACGTCACATCCCTAGCGGCAAGGAGTGGGGGAGATTGCTGTTTTTGTTGGTTAGAGTACATTAGGCTCTCAACAGGCCATTCAAAACCTACTGTAGGTAGAGAGGAGATGGGGGGGGGACAAGAGAGGGGAGAGGGGAGGGGCAGGAAGTGGGGTTGACCTTCACTTGGCTCAGATCATGACTAGAAAGAAAATAGAAATGGTTTTGTCTCCAGAAGGAACCTAAAAACTGCTAAATACATTGACCAAGGTTAACTCCAGTCTTGAAATTTGCAAAGCAGTTTTGCAGGCCTGGAAATAGTTTGCAGTCGGCCATCTCCACTCATCACGATCTGCCCCGTGCTTCCCACGGGTTACCAGTTAAAGTGCCCATCACCTAAAATTTTTTATTGTTTTATCTGAAACTACACCTTATTAAAATACTACTTCTGTGAAAAAATTTTGCGATTTGAACCAAAGACGATTTTTTTTAGAATTTTTCAAAAACGTTCAAATTTGGCACCATTTTGGCACACCATTCGTCTTAGTCTTCTCTCGGAGTAGGACATCATATGACGTACTTTAACGAACACGTGACCTTATCGACAGGAAAAGAAGGTATTGTTTCAGATAAGAAAATATAAAATTTTAGGTGATGGGCACTTTAAGGGGGTGGAGAAAGCTGATATCATTTCAAACTAACCTGGAAACAGTCTTGAAAATGAAGATTTTTTTGTAGTACAATTTTATTTACATGTCATCTTATCTGTACCCAAAACAATTAATCAAAGAATGAGAAGTTTCAGAACTCACTGCGTATGTCAGCACTGTTCCTTTTTTAAACAGTATGTTTGTAATGCATCATGGAAAAAGTTCTGTTGATTGATCATTTCTGTCAATCACTAGTTTGATCACCTTGTCTCTGAAAAAGAATTTTTTTATTTAGAAAAAAAGTGTGGAAAATATTGCCCAACTTTTTGTCCAGCATGGTTTTTAATCTTTTGTTGCTGATCTTTTCCTAGGTGGTCTATTTATTTTTTCCATACGTGCAGACTCATTTGATCCTGTAGAACTTGGTTACCGCACCAAATTTGAGGAAATGGAGAAAGCAGGAAGATGGAGTCTCGTAAACAGAGAGCAGCGAGAACTATACACCCATCCCCATGATGAGAGCATTAGGAACTGTTACTTGATCACTTACAAAGTGCTCAACAACTGATCAACATTGCTGAAGCGGCTAGTTGACACATAAGTGGCAAAAACATTTAAACACAAGCAACACATCAGACAGTAGGATGTGTAGAAACAGTAGAAACAACAAAGGCTGCAGATTGACTAAATGATACTATTTAATAACTATAAGTAAGGAAACTTTGCCTGATGTTCAAAATTGTAAACGGGGAATATATGTCCAGATTATTTCACTAATCATAGAACGTATTTTCAAAATACCCATAGCTAGAACACTCGATCTCCTTTCAATAATGCTTTGGCTATATTAAGATGCCGGTCAAACATTTCATGCGAGTGCGACTCGCCTGTGGAACTGTCTGTACGACCTTAACCAACATGTCAATTGAAAGCAACTTTAAGAAAAATAGCAAATATTTAAGTATTATGAGGGAATTTTAAAGTACCTTTCTAAGCATAATTTTCATCGACTGTATTGTACCAGATGACTATATTTATCCATTTTAAGCTTTTTCCCGTTTAACTTCTTGTGATGATATACCATGCATTGTATTACAAATAGCCTTTACATGATTCTTTCTGGGCCAAAGTGTAAACTTCTGGGTCCACCTGCAATTATGCCAGCCAATAAAGTATATTTACTTATTTTTTAATAATTATGTGCTTTTGATACAAAAAAGACACTATCTATCAGATTACATGGTTGCCACAAGGCCAGAAAATGGTCAGGGAAAATGAAATTTCTTCAGGGTCAAGGAATTTCACTTCGAGTCAGGGAAAATTTGAAAGAGGTTTTAACAACAAGCTGATGTTGGGTTTTTAAAAAATCAATCCTTTTTTCACATTATGTTAAGGAACTATCAATTCATTTACATTACATGTGACTTGCTAAAAGCTCAGTATAAATAGATGGGTAGCGGTTGTCAAGCGAAGGGGCGAGTAGTGGCTGTGAGGGGAGAGTTGAGTCCATTATCAGGACTAATTTGTGAATATTGGTAATTCACTTCGTCAGGGAAATTTTACATGTACATTTTTCAGGAAAAAGTCAGCAAATTAAAAAAAACCTCTCCTCTGTGCTACCTCATGCAGTAGCCACTAGCACAGAGTAAAACTCCAGTTACAAACTGAGATATAACAACAGAACTACATCTGCTCCTTGTTGCAGTCAAGCCAGCTAAAGTGACCCTCATGATTCCATAAATGAATTTATTATACGAAAGTTGAATTCATTGGTAGCTGTAGATTTCAGATTCATTTATAAATGTTTACCAGGTCAGTTTTCTTGAGTTTAATGTTAATGTCTTCAAAGAAATTTTATGCATTCAAAGATTTTTCAATCAGGGCCAATACAGAGGAGTTATCAAAAAAATGCACTGCTCATTATGCAGGTATACAGATTTGAGTTTGATACTGGTTGCAGCAACGACTACCGAATTCAACTTTTGAACAATAAATTCATTACTGGAATCTTGGGGGGGGGGGGGTCCTTGACACTTGCTTGACCAAAACCTTTCCTCCACAGTCAATATGTTTTAATATGGATAATTGAGTAAAATGTAGTTCTCATGTATAGTCCAGTGAGAAAGCTACTAAGCAGTCCCTTGGGTGGTGCTTTTTACTCATAAAGCAAGTGTGGCGCCATGGTGAGAACACTGTCTTGCCTCCCACCAATGTGACCAGGGTTCGAATCCTGACATCGACACCATGTGAGTTGAGTTTGCTCCAAGAGGTTTTTCTCTGTGCATGCTCCAGTTTTCCCCTCTCCTCAAAAACCAACACGTCCAAATTCCAATTCGATCTGGAAAACACGGACATGTTTAAACAAGTTCATATGAACTTCTAAGTGCTCAGTGGGTAAACAAATTACAATTTACTTCATGCTGTACATGGTGGTTCTAACTTTTGAGTCTTATATAGTTGGCAAAATAATATCTCTAGAGATCAACTCAGGAAGAGAATAAATAATTGTCTGTCAAAGGTAAATGCGATCCAACAAGACATCATGGTGAATAGTTGCAAAACAAGCCTTGTAATGTATTTGTTTATTTGTCTCTTCATCACTTTCAAGGCAAACAGGTATGGTGCTGTTCTCCTTCCACTGCTTTGTTTCAGAATTAAATACTTCAACTGACAACTCTCGGGTTTGGAGATAACTGCGAGTATTTTTCAAGCCACCAAAGACATACAAAGCTCCTTTAAAGCACACCATACTTGCAGAATGACGAGGTATACAGAGGTCTGCCATCAGATGCCATTCATTTGTTGATAGGTCGTATACCTCACATGTGCTAAGTAGTGTCAGAGTCTGGTCATTTTTTTGAATTCCACCTGCCACATAGATCTTGTCATTCATGGCTGCTCCAAATGCGTCATGTCTTCCCTCATTCAAGGACGCAACCTCTTCCAGCTTCTCCTCTCTTGGATCAAATCGTTCAACTTTAGTTATTCCACTTGGTACAGTATCGCTACAATTACTACCACCTATAATATAAAGGTGATTTCCCACTGCCACAGCACATGCTCCCCATCGATTTCTAGAAGATGTACTTCCTTTTATCTCCCAGCTATTCTCAGCAGGATTGTAGGTGAATATTGTGTTTTCAGGAATTTCAGTACTGTTGGTTAAAGCAAACAAGGATGAAGAACCACTCAGTGATGATACACTTGAAAATTGTTCTTCGTAGTCAAAGTCTGTTTGAATTGAACCCCAGCAGTTTGATAAAGGTACATAATATTCTACAACATGTGACTCAATCGAATGTACATTTTGTTTGCTAAAAATGTAAACTTTATCCTTGTACTGAATGACGGCATGGTTTTGATGTTCATATGCCATGCCGCTCATCTGATACCACTCATTGTCATCAGGACAGTAACACAAAGCTATCCTACCACCACACACAAAAATCCCTTCAACGTAATGCTTAAGGCATTTCCTTGGTGGTTTGAAATGACTTTCATGTGCGGCAACGATGGAGTTCAAAACAAAGTTTAAGCAGGCGTTATTTGTAGTTACAAGTTCTTCCTTCACCAATTTACCCTGAAGAAAGTCTTGGGATACACAATTCAGGCGGACTTGGCGCAACAAGTCAAAGAAACAGCTCTCTCTTTCACTCTTGTTGTAAGACACCCACTTGACAATTCCATCAAAAACTTCTTCCTCATAACTGATTTTTATGTCATCACTAGAGACCCATTCCATGACTTGATTCAAGTCAAGGTTCAGAAAATCTCCCGTTTTCATCACAGCAGTAAAGTTTAAATTAATTTCCCAACAACTCATTTCTTTTAGCTCTGCACAGTGATACCTGTCGGCAAAATAATACGTAGAGACACAGTTATCAATGGCCAGTTTCTTTTTCAAGAAATCGCAAGCTAATGATTTTAATCCTGGTAGAAGAAGGTAATCCGCCGTTGCAACCAACTCATTGCAGCTTTCTTCGGTGACTGAAACATTTCCAGTGTAGATATACTGCAGCACTTCTTCCATGACAGACGCAGTCGCCTCTTCAAGCTTGATTTCGATCAGTGGTTCGTTGCTTTCTAGCATGCATGTGGCTTTCCCAAAGTGAAAGGAAAAATGGGCTTGCTGCGGCTAACACAACTTTATGAGCTTTGAATTCTTTGCCTTTCACTGCAACAGTTACATCGCAGAAGGTTTCTTGTTTTCTTAGAGCATTAAGACGCTCAAAAAGTTTTTCATAGTATTTTGCAGGATCTTCCATCATGGGTTGTGATAAGTTAAGATGGCCTCGATTTGGAATAAGGAGAAAAGATTGGGAACGAGAAATGGGCTGGGGTGGGTTGTGGTTGTGGCAGGGGGGAATTGGAGGGGTGGAATGGAGGGTGCAATAAAATGTCTTATACTGTATTTTCTTTCCGTATCAAATATTTGAGCAATAATCCCGCAACGCATAGCCATAAAATTAATGGCAAATAGCTCTGTCATCTTTAAACAGTCTCCCTGGGTTTAGCTAAAAAAATCTGTGAGTGAGCCCGTGTGTGAGCAGCAAAGCTGCGAACAGAAATTTGAGAGGGCACTCCCACAACCCACTGTCACACACTAACATATTTCCCTTCCTCACAGATCTTTGAGCACAAGAGAGAAAATGCCTGATTCTTGCAGTCTATTTCTAACCAACTTATGCAAGAAAGTTCCAGTGAAAACTTTTAACAGTCAAGCACGTGTTTGCAAGCAAATAAACTGTGCTCTAGTGATAGAGGATATCATAGAAGATTTCCTTTTACCAGTTGAACCTCCACTAACAGCATAACTCTCCACAACGGCCACTTTTTTGGGCGGACAGTCCACAGATTGACTCTTATTTAAACATCTCTACAATGGCCACTTTCTTCTGTCCCTCAGGTGGCTGTTATGAAAAGGTTCAACTGTATTTACAGAGTTAATTTTGTCGCATGAAATGTAGTTCAGCAGAATTCACTAACATGCATGTTTGTATGAAATATTTCCAATCCTTCTTGTGGACCCTGTAAAGGAAATTGTGATTCAAGCTAAAACATTTCTCCCTTTTGAGAAATCATAGGAAAAGAGACTTAATGGAAATAAAAATGTCAACAATTCCACATAAGGGAGGAGATGACTTGGGCAATGCTTATCTCAGAGGAAATCTGCATAATTAGCTGATAGGTTAAAGGAACCCACATCGTTTTAGGATTATCGTAATATAAAAATTTATTTACCTATCTAAAAATTGTAAACAAATTAGTGGTCTTTCAATTCTTTTCTAAGTCAATAAATTAAAATGCAGTAAATATACCTTGTCACTTCCAGAGCCAATAATAATTTCGTAGGAACAAGACAGTATTTTAAACTATTGATAATTTTGTTGACAAAACCTTATCCACTACTGCTCAAAACTGCATTACACGCAAAGGCTGAAATATCCCCTTAAATGTCACATGATGAATCAATAATGCCAGCAATAATATAAAGATATTGTTATACCAGTACCATTTAATATTACCACAATATGGGCACTCAAATCAAGTCACCCTGAACAAAAATGAATAGATCACCATTGCATTATGCAAATCCATTACTACATTCAAACCTCTATTAACCAGTCATCCACCCTGCATGCTGGGTGCTAGAGGCTTTTCATGCGCAGTTTCCAGTTTCAGTCAAGTCTTAAAAAGTGACCAATGCGAAAAGCCTTGCGGCTTCACTGCTCAAGTCTTCGGCCTTCTACCGAACACGTGTCGGCCTGAGGCCGACGAAATGAAGTTCCCCTTCGCATGAAAGAAAAATTAACCTCTGGTACCCAGGGTAGCAGCCGTCTATTAATTTCCCTAAATTTTCCTCCCATATTTACTGAAAATTGACCTCTATTCAACGGTCACCACTGTTAAGCAGACACAGTCACTGTTTAGATTTCCCAAATGGCTAATTTAAAAATTATTGTAATTTACCACTGTATAACAGTCACCTTGTAACATAACAATAATTATCAATAAATCAGGTATATTTTTTAACAAGATAATAAGTGAGGCATGTCCAGTTTCTTTTCCATCTTATCAAACCCAAGGTAACATTGTAATCTGAGTCTCTGTACTATGGTACGTTGAATTCCTCTTTTACACAACGAGTTTCCATTGCAGCCAACCACAAGAAAAGCTGTCACCTTCAAACTCATACAATTGCAAGGAGCCTCATGAGGCCAATTAGCCACTGCCTCTGTTTACTCTTTGCCGCCTGACTTTGACCTTTTTCCTGTTCGTAGGCCTCATTCATGTTGAATGAGATTATAAAATTGCTGATGATGTGCTTGATTGCAAAGACACTTATCTTATGAATGAAATTACTGTAATATTTGTTGTTTAGGCGTGAATTCCTCAGAACTTTCAAATACTTTTATCACATTTCACGTGACTGATGTTGTGAACAATGAATTGTATATAGAGTGACCAGTTTTGACCTCTAGATCAATTTCTATCACATAATGGGCGTATTTTTAGAAAACCTCTCTAAGTGGTCAACCTTTATTAAGCGGTCACCTGGCCGATTCCCGAGGGTGACTGTTAAATAGATGTTTGACTGTAGATCAAGTTCAAATGACCAACAGATAATTGAAAAGCAACAAAACATTTTACGAGTCAATTTAATGCAATTGCCTTTGATCATATTTGCATGGAAAAGGCACGTTATAAATTCTTAATTAATATTATTATTATTTATTAAGAATTTGGTTTCACAACTTCATTGCTTTCTGAAACCATACTTTTGCAAATAAAGCTAGGTCATTGGTAAATGAAAGTGAGTAACATTAATGTTGGTCCTTCTCACAAGCCTTCTCCTCATCCCCAAATTGACATGCTTGTACCAACACCTCTTTAGACTGGCCTTGCAGTGAGATCATACACTAATGATATTCTCTACTGTAAATACATCTTCATGAATTGTTGCAAAAGAAGCTTTGTAGTGTATTTGTTTATATCTCTCTTCACTGCTTTCACCACTAACAGGTATGGAGCCCTTCTCCTTCCATTCACTTGTCTCAGAATCAAACATTTCAACTGACAACTCTCTCAGTGTAGAGGTATTGTTGGTGTTCTTTAAACCACCAATGACATACAGAGCTCCTTTGAAGCTCACCATGCTTGCAGAATGACGTGGTACACAGAGGTCTGCAATCAGATGCCATTCATTGGTTGATGGGTCATATACCTCACATGTGTTGAGAAGTCTACATCTCTGTTCTCTCATCTGAATTCCACCAGCCACATAGATCTTGCCATTCATGGCTGCTCCAAATGCATCATGCCTTGCCTCTGTCAAAGGTGCAACCTCTTCTAATTCATGTTCCTTTGGATCAAACCTTTCCACTTTGGTAATACCGGTAGCTGGAAAATCCCCTTTGTTTGTACCACCTATAATGTAAAGATGGCATCCAGCTGCTATGCCACAAGCTCCCCAACGATCTTGAATAAATTCATCTTCAGCTCCAAGTAACGCCCACTCATTGTTGTCAACATCATATGCAAAAATTCCATTCATAGTGCTAGTGGCTGATTCAGTTACAGCATACAAGGATGAAAATCCATTCAGGACTGACAAACTTGAAAATTTCTCATCTGAATAACACAATCTTGTCTGAATGGAACCCCAGGTATTGGTCGAAGGTACATAAAATTCTGCTACATGTGACTGCTCAAAATATCTTTTTTCTTGTGACTGTTTGTCTGGAAATGTTTGCTTACTAAAAATGTAAAGTTTATCCCTGTATTGCAAAACAGCATGGTGCTGATGATCAAAAATTATGTTTGCAATAAAATACCATTTGTTTTCATCTGGGAGATAACACAAAGCTTTTCTGCCACCACACACAAAAACTGCTTCCACAAGTACCCTCTGACACTTTCTTGGTGCTTTAGTAAGACTCTTATCTGCAGCAATGAAAACTGACTCCATGGATTCCACAACAAAGTTTAAGCAGTCATTATTTCTAGTTACTAGCTCTTCCTTCATGCAACAATTTCTTAAGAATAAATTCAAGTGATAAGGACCTTATGCGGACTTGGCGCAATAAATCAGGAAAACAGCTTTCTCTTTCATTCCTGTTGTGAGACACCCACTTGACAATTCCCGTGAATATAGCTTCCTCATCACTGACA
Source organism: Porites lobata (assembly GCA_942486035.1). Lineage (NCBI taxonomy): Eukaryota > Metazoa > Cnidaria > Anthozoa > Scleractinia > Poritidae > Porites > Porites lobata. Next base: position 656,498 of record CALNXK010000095.1, read on the forward strand.
TCAATGTCATCACTAGACACCCACTCCATGGCTTGCTTCATTTCAAGGTTCAGAAAATCTTCTGTCTCCATCACATCAGTGAAATTTGCATAAATGGTCTTACAAGAGACTTCACTGAGCTCTGCACAATGATATTTCTCGGCAAAATAGTAATTGAAGATACAGTTTTCAATTGTCAAATTATCTTCCAAGAAACTAGATGCCAATGTTTTCAATCCGGGTAAAAGAAGATAATCCGAAGTTGCGATCAATTTGTGGCAATTTTCCTCGGTAACAGTAACATTTCCAGAGTAAATAAACTGCAGCACGTCTTCCATGATGGAAGCAGTAGCATCTTCAAGCTTGATTTCGATCAGTTGTTCGTTACTTTCTATCATGTTGCTTTCCCAAAGTGAGAGGAAAAAGGGGCTTGCTGCAGCTAGCACCACTTTGTGAGCTTTGAATTCTTTGCCTTTCACTGCAACTGTTACGTCACAGAAGCTTTCTTTTTCTCTCAGGGCATCTAGACGCTGAAAAAGTTCGTCACGATGTTTAGCAGGATCTGCCGCGATGGGTTGCGATAAGTCGGCCATGTTGTTCGAACACTAGTTAGCTGGAACAGGAATTTGTCACGTTTGGTATCAAGTGATACTCTGTTATCGCACAGGGTGGGGGTGGAGCCCGAAGTCCAACCTATCACTCTCTTATATATGCCATTTTGACAGGAAAGGTACTCCTTTTATATACCTTCTATTAACAAATGGTACCCTTTTCACATACATTAGCACTGGCGAAATCTATTGCTCACGCTATATATTGGGGAGCAGAGGGATTGGGGGAAGGGTACGTGAAAATAACGCTTATTGTTTCCTGCTTAGAATGGCTCACTTGCTTATTTTTATTCACAATGGTGGAATTTGAAAAAGGTACTATACAGCCCCGACTAAAAATGGTACTCATTTTTCTTGTTACGAAAGTCTTCCAAAAGGGTACAATTTTCAAATGTGGATTGAGTAACTATTTAACCCTCACATGAGATGATACGTCACCTCAATAGACATCAACAAGCCTTGCGGCCTAAGAGCGCAGCCACCCCCTCCCCCTGGAAAATTGGCAGCCCAGTTTAAATCGCCTTTTGGCGATTCTTTTTTTTTTTTTTAAGTCAATAACTTCGCTCTTATTCTCGCCTTGTAGCCTGTTCCAGGCGTTCAGTATGTGGGGACGTTGTGAAGAGAAGTGAGCAGGAAAAAACAGCGAGGGAGTAGGGTAGGGGGGGCAACTCGCCTTCAAGAATAGGCTTGGGAAAGGCTTGGGACAACCTGGAAATGGCCTAAGAATGTGGATACTTGTATAGCTTGGGAAAAACCCCATACTAATTTGGGGACACAATTTATCATTGGAATTACGTATACAATATAAAAGTAAAAAAAAATTGAGGAGAATTGCAAAATTAATTGATTATGATGAGTAGAGAGAACAGCCCTTACAACCATCAAAACCCCAGTTCAAGGTGCAAAGATTATCGTTGGAATTTTACGCTAACAGGACTTCTTTAGGGACTGGGGGGGAGGATTTTGGGGGGATCACTTGATTTTTAGGAGAACAAAAGGGGGGATCAGTCGTGACTGAGAACCCAAAAGGGGGGATCACCGAAAACTTTGGAAGGATTCAGAGGGGGGACCACTCAAATTTGCTTGGAGAATGAAGACATGTGGGGGGGATCACAAAAGTCATCAAATGTTATTAGGGGGGATCACTTCAGTGAAGTAACATTCAAAGGGGGGATCAGCTAAATTTCACATTGTTTAGCCCTAAATCCCTCCCCCCCCCATCCCCAGGCGATAAATAATGACTGGTCCCTTAGTTGCAGGTTTAGCCAGTGCAGGAGCACATAACCGGAGAAAGACTCTTTTTATTAAAATCAATTACTAAAATACATTATTTACAAATTACAATATCCATGATAAAGTCTGTTTTGTTTTTAACAATACTGATTCACATATCAGCAGGCTAACTGCTAATTTCGTCTTTCAAGCATTTGAAAGACGAAAGAAACATAGTTAACTCTACCATTCCATTATATCTTCATTTCCTTAAATTTAGCTGTTTATTGTTATTTCAATAGGTAACACCTGTAAAAAATGGTAATACTGAATAAACTCGTTGTTGTTGTTATTGCTCTAAGTTATCATGGCACCTCATTTACATGATGCGTGATGGCCTAAAAAGTCAGAGAGATTCTACAATCCTGGACAAAACTACTTGAGAATTTGTACCCCTCCATGCACACTATCGAACGCAACAACACTATTTCAACAACAACTGATTTGCGGTACCAAATCCCCCTCCCCCCAAGTCAATGTTGTTTCCTACAAATGTCTAAGGATCAGGGTTGCTTTAGAACACACAAAAACATTGCTTCCAAGGGGAGGGGGGAAGGGAGGACGCGGTATAGCGAGGATGTTAGGAAAAATGCTCTGAGAATGTGACATTTTCTCAACAGTTTTGTCCAAGATTGTAGCCTGTTGCAGGCTCTAGGATAGTCGGCCCGCTGAATTGAGTACTTTCGAATCTTTCCCACTATCTGAGAGCCTGGAACAAGCTAGAGTGATTCATGGTGGGTACATTATGTACCCCCTGTGTAAATCCTGCTAAAAGTGACCCTCCATTGAAAACCTTTGATATATATCAAATACGTCAAGAGAGTAATAGTATGCAAGAGTATTGCTACTCCTATTTGGTGCTACATTCCCAGTGTGATCCTTTGATAAGGAACCATTCAGTTATATCAGCTAAAATTCAAGTGCATTCATGTTTAATAAAGTCTTAATGAACACACTTGACCTCTTGCAGGGTTTTGTTTAAAAAATACAACAACAAAATTTGTTGTACCGTGTAGCGCATATGCAAACTTCGAAGAGATTTTGGGTTTTTCTGTTCTGTCAATCATTTGAGTGAAGGCAGGGCTAATGCAAATCACAATGTAAAGTGCTTACCCAGCTTGGCTGAGAATGACTCTAGACTGCTCAAGAATAGCAAAGGAAATCGTGATAGTAAGTGGATTTTTGCATGTGACAAGAAAAAGAAAGATCAGAGAAATCTGTGAAGCAAACTTAACTAGTCCATCATCGCCTGAAACAGGACGATCACAAAGCAATGAACCTTGAAACACAAAGTAAACAAAACGGATTGAAATCCGCCAATCACAAACTAGGACCTTTTGAACTTGTGCAAGTACACATGTGTTTCCTAGGAGGTCCGTTAAGATGATTGACAGAACAGAAAAACCCAAAATATAAAATATATATATACAACGAATTTCGCTGTAAAGCAACCAGGGTTATGCTCTCGCAGTGCTTGGTGGTCCCTGGTGCTTAAGTTTTGCACTTGGAAGGCTAGGAAATCGAAATTTCACCAAGAAAAGAAAAACAGAACAAAACAAAACACATACTGGGCTCTTTAGATTTCACATGTACAGAGCATTGGGCTCCGGTAAAATGTTCTCAGAGGAAAGCACTGAGCCCTGCACTGTTATATCGTATTGAAGTGTTTCCAAGATTGATAGTTTTTCAAGAAAACTTTCAGGGTCAGAAAAGTACCTGTGCTTCAGTACTAGATTACTCACAGCTCCTTTTTTGAAGCATTTTATAGTCTTGTGATCATGAAAGTTTATGCATATTTTGCACTTAAAGGAGCTGTGCCACGAAATTCAGCCAAATTAGGATTTTACAAAATGGCCGTTAAATTAAGAGGAACATAAAAAAATCCGCTTAAAACTTTAAAGGAAGGTTAAAATAACATAACAGAAACAACAGATGCCAAGGATGGGCAAAACTGAAGAGGATTGAAACCGATTGAAATTAGGGTTTTTGAAAACTGTTCAGCCTAACAGTTTTTACAAGTTGATCCCCAATGCTTGCAACTTCAAAAATAATGCTCAGGAGACATATTTGTTTGTCTTTGATCTCTAATTTTGTCATTTACCTGTAATTTCTTTGCTTACTTTAAGTTCCATAGCAATTGAGGGTGAGTAATTGGCAAAATTAAACAAAATGAACAGTGGACTGCAGTGACACAGTCCCTTTAACACACTATCTTTACAGAGCATGTAACTGTCTCAGCTCAGGGCACAATAGGCCTCAAAAACACATCTTGATGAACTGATGCAGCACAAGCCCTAAAATCCATCTGTTTGTTTCTCTCTTCTTCACTTTCAACTTGGCTGACAGGTATGGTGCTCTTCTCCCTCCATTCATTTGTTTCAGAATCAAATACTTCAACTGACAATTCCCGATCTGTAAAGTTCACACCACCAATGACATGCAGAGCTCCGTTGAAGCAGACAATGCTTGCTGAATGGCGTGGTTCACAGAGACTTGCAATCAGATGCCATTCATCGTTTGATGGGTCATAAACCTCACAGGAGTCAACCAGTCCACTTCTAATTGCCTTGTTCGAATTCTGCCTGCAACATAGATCTTGTCAGTCATGGCTGCTCCAAATGCAGCATGTCTTGCTTTATTCATAGGTGCAACTTCTTCGAAACTGTCATCATTTGGATCAAATCTTTCCACTTTAGTTATTCCAGTTCTTGTGGTAGTGTCATCATAACTACCGCCTATTATGTAAAGGTAATGTCCCAGTGACACAGCACAGGCCCCCCATCGATTCCTATACTCATCTTCTCCTCGCAATTCCCATTCATTGTTATCAACGTCAAATGTATAAATTGTATTTTCAGGAATAGAGTCATTATTGGTTAAAGCATACAGTGGTGAATAACCACTCACTGCTAACACACTAGAGAATTGCTCATTATACTCAAAGCCTGATTGAAAAGAACACCACAGCAGTGTTCTCCTTATCAGGCGGTAACCGGTAAAATTTACCGCCTGAAGGAACACTTCTTACCGCCTGCAACTGCTTAAAGGTTTACCAAATTAAAAGAATTTTTTTATAAAAAAAAATATGCAAGTTGTGATCCGATCCGATCCTCACAAGAAAATGAATGAATATATGGAAAAGTATAGCTACCTAAGTACAAAACGTACAGCCCAAAAATAATGCACGTGCAGGAACTTCTTTTTGCGCCCGCAAGCTGGCAACTTCGTGCGGCTTTTTGCAGGGCGCTTGCGCTTGAATCCAGCAAGACGCAAGAACTTCTTTTGCGGTTATAAATTTAACCACAAGAATTTCTTAAAATTATCTTGTGCAAAGGTAACCTTTTAAGCGAGGAAATGTGTTCAATTTTGATTTAAAAAAAAGCAGCGCTTCAAAAAATAAGGAACGATCGTAGTATGTTTCGCAAAAGAGCCGTGTAATTTGAGACCGCACGTGCAACTGTGTCAACTTAAAGTTCTCTCGGGAAAAAAAAAACATGCTAAAGTAAAGTAAGCAATATTTTCACTAAAGGCTCTTTCAAATTAGCGCAATAAAGTAATAATAATTCTCAGGCTTTCTTGTGGGCAGAAATTCAACGCCTTTGGATTGTTTTGCCGAGACTATGGTATTGTACTATGAAATGATCCAAATAATCGAAATGTTCGAAACTACAGATCGTTTTGTTAAACAAACGCCTCACACGTTTTATCTAACTTTGGAAAAGCTGAACGATTGAAGCGTTCACTTTGCAGAAAAAGCAGAGAAAGCTGTTCGCTTTCCCAGGCAACTTTTTACGTGTGTGCTTTCATGATTACCTTTTGCTGCCACATAGTGAATTAGTATCAACGCTACAAAACGGTGTTGTAACAAAAAGGCGACAAACACTACAAACTTCTTTCAGGTTAACACTTATAAAGAACTTCATGTGCCTTCTTGAGGCTTGCGGTAATTTTCTAGCTTCTTGTGGTGAAGATTTTTGACTTCTTTCGTTTCAAAGTTCTTGCGGGTAAACCACAAAGGGTCTGCAAAAATACGGCACTTTCACTTGTTGCGGTGGCTTGCATGTTCTTGCGGCGCAGCAACTTCTTACGCCACTTTTTGCGCGTGCATAATTTTGGTTCTGTATTAGTACTGTATATGCAGCTTCTCTTTTTAGGGGCATGCATTTTGGAGACATAGTAAAGTTATTGGAATCAAACGTTTTAATTTGTTATCTAAAGAAAACGACAGCAGATTTGCGTAAAATAGGTCTTAAAATATGGGAATAAAAAATTTCCCAGTGAGGGCGGGTCCATGTCCCTCACTCCACTGCCCCCCTCCCCCCCTCTCTTAGAAAAGTCTATATTTTTTGCCTTACCGTCCACGAAGGGTCCCTTACCCGCTGAGCTAAAATTTAGGGAGAACACTGCCACAGGTTTGTGGAAGGCACATAGTACTCTACTACATAAGACAGACTATCTGTAAAATTTTGTTTACTAAAAATCCCGGTATCCCGCTATCCCGCTATCCCGCTATTGAATGACAGCATGGTCTTGATGCTCAAACAACCAGTTTGCCAACTGATACCACACATTTATGTCGGGAAGATAACACAATGCCTTCCTGCCACCGCACACAAAAATTGCCTCCACTTGTCATATAAGGCATTTTCTTGGTGCTTTGGAAACACTAGTGTTTTCGTCAATAATAGATTCCAACACAAAGTTTACGCAGACATTACTTGTAGTTACAGGCTCCTGCTGCACTAATGTTTTGCGGAGAAAGGCTTTCGATATGGAAATTAGGTGCACTTGGCGCAACAACCCAAAAAAACTGGCTTGCCTTTCAGGTTTGTTATGAGAGACCCACTTGACAATTCCCATAAATACTTCTTCCTCAGCATCAACCTTGATGTCATCTCGAGATACCCATTCCATGACTTGTTTCACGTCAAGGTTCAAAAAATCTTCTGTTTCCATAACGTCAGTGAAATTTGAACAAATCTCCTCGCAACATGCCAATTTAAGCTGTTCACACTGATACTTTTCAGCAAAATAATAGGTGAAAACACAGTTTTGAACCGTCAACTCGTCTCGCATGAAACGACAAGCCAATGTTTTTAACCCCGGTAAAAGAAGATAATCAGCCGTGGCAATCAACTTGTGGCAACTTTCTTCGGTCACAGAAACATTTCCAGTGTAGATAAACTGCAGCACGTCTTCGAAGACAGAAGCAGTAGCCTCTTCAAGCTTGATTTCGATTCGTTGTTCATTGCTTTCTACCATGTTGCTTTCCCAAAGTGAAAGGAAAAACGGGCTGGCTGCAGCTAGCACAACTTTGTGAGCTTTGAATTCTTTGCCCTTTACTGCAACAGTCACATCGCAGAAGGTTTCTTTTCTCTTCAGGGCATCGAGACGTTTGATGAGTTCCTCTTGATATTTTGCAGGATTCGCCGTCATTATCTCTGACAAGTCAGCCATGTTGGAACACGTGAACCTCGATTTCGAAAAACGTTCGAGAGAAGATTGGGAACAGGACAATGGCAGCAGGGGAAAGGGTAGGGGGTGGGGGTGGGGTGGGTTTGGGGTGGGGTTAGAAAACACTCTGCAAGAAATTTTAAAAGACAATAAAATAATTATAATGAACATCAATTACAGGATCGATTATTAAGATTTTTCAACCACAGGGTGATGGACTCCTGCCCAAGCTCACTACGAGAAAACAGCAGGATTTGGCTGTCGTCATTTTTGATCTGGTGCATTTGTCATGGTCATTGTTGAAGAGCACATTATGTTACGCGTACATACTGATATGCTTGCTGTCCTTCTTCGCTGTTGTCAGAGGTTGAAAATTATTAGGAGATAAACGCATACTTTCTGAAAATTAAAGGCGGATTGCCAGAGGGGGGAGGGGGAGGGGGAGGGGGGTTGGCTCATAATTCCATACAACTTATGCTACTTAGGCGAAGTTATGGACATTTTGAAAACTTGAGTAAGGGTCTTTATCGGACGGACAGCCGAGATATACCCTTGAGGTATTTATATATACCCCATGCCGGACTCAAACAAACTCAGGTTTAAATATCTCTCCCATGGATCGCTTCACGAGGGTCCCCCAAAAGTTTATCAGGACCCGGGATTACCCTTAATTGAAGAGGGTTGTCCAATACTCACAAATAGACTCCATTGGTGTTAGTGGTGATAAGAAGGGTCTCCATTGGTACGATTGGTACCAATAGAAAAGCATCCTATTCCAATGGTTCTATTGGTGAATATGCATCTCATTAAGGAGACTTCGATTATTTTCTCATGTGGTCTAGCTGGGTACAGGGTAATTCCAATGGACCATTGGTACCAATGGTACGATTGGTACCAATAGAAAAGCACCCTATTCCAATGGTTCTATTGGTGAATATGCATCTCATTAAGGAGACTTAGATTATTTTCAGATGTGGTCTGGCTGGGTACAGGGCAATTCCAATGGTCCATTGGTACCAATGGTACGATTGGTACCAATGGAAAAGCACCTTATTCCAATGGTTCTATTGGTGAATATGCCTCTCCTTTTCCATTGGTACCAATCGTACCATTGGTACCAATGGACCATTGGAATTGCCCTGTACCCAACCAGGTGACATGGGAAAATAATCTAAGTCCCCTTAATTAGATGCATATGCACCAACAGAACCATTGGAATAGGGTGCTTTTCTATTGGTACCAATCGTACCATTGGTACCAATGGACCATTTTTGCATCAGTTTGACGAATCGTATCCGTTTGTGTATATTGGACATGGGTGGATAATTGAAGCTCGGGATTCGTGTTTTTCAAGCAAAATTTGGGCGAAATTTAGGATTGAAAGTATCCGTGGGAGATGTGCACGAAATTTTGGGTCGGGATTACCGGGTTGAAGAACCTCATTAGGGACCCTCCTTCACGACACATGCCGAGAGAAATGATAGCCTGTAATAAGGCGTTTCCTTTTTTCGGCGAAGAGCAACAAGCAACGGGAAAAATAGCCTACTAGGAAGGCGTTAAAATAGGGAGCTTTAGGGGCCGGTCAATATTTATCGCCGGGGGGGGGGGGAGGATTTTAGGAGGGATCACTTGATTTTTAGGAGAACAAAAGGCAGCATCAGTCGGAAGTGAGAACCTAAAAGGGAGGATCACTGAAAGGAAGGCTTTGAAGGATTTGGAAGGATTCAGAGGGGGCCGGACCACTCAAATTTTCTAGGAAAATGAAGACATGGGGGGGTGGGGATCGCGAAAGTCATCAATAGATATTAGGGGGGATCACTTCAGTGAAGTAACATTCAAAGGAGGGGTCGGCTAATTTCACTTTGTTTAGCCCCAAATACTCCGCCCCCCACACTCTCAGGCGAAAAATAATTACCGGTCCCTTAGCATCGAAGACGGCGAGGCAGCGAAAACGTCTCACTTTTAAAATGAATTCCCGTTTTTTCAAACTTTGTCGCGCTTATATGTATCAATTGGCGGAAAATGGCAATTGTAGGAGAATTTCCCTGGAGTTGGTTTCTTGAGGAGCGCTCTCAAGTTTTGAGAGAGAAAAAGAAGAAAAAGGGATGAAGGACCGAGTGATCGCAAGGTTAGAGAAATGAGGAAACTCTTAGAGATTGCGTAATAAAACATAGCCAACGGTAAAATTCACAACAATAGACTGAAGTAATTGTTTATTATGCTAAACGACTGGGTTTGCGAATGAACTTCCATATGACATCATTATGGTTAATCGTTAGAACTTTTTCGGACATTCATGATTAGAAAAATTTAATAATAAAAAACTTTGCGCACTATATAATATCCTGCTGCCGGGAGAGAGAGTCACTTCAGTCAAAGCAAATCTGTCTTATGTGTTATATAATGGGGAGCACCTTAAGGGTCATAATTTGAGGATCATGTCACGAGTTAATTTCGACAACCAAACGAGACTGATAGACATACAGAGAAAGAGGGAAAAGTTCAGCTGTTATTATTTTTTTAAAATCTGATAGACATATTGAAGTTTATAAACAAATTAGCCAATCCTAATGTCAAAAGAATAAAAATGCATAATTTGTGGAAGCAGGTGGTACTTTCAGGCTCTTCCCCCCACGTCGTCTGTCACTACGATAATTTTTGAATGTGTGTCTTGAACTTCATAGAATTTAAAAGTTACAACTTTTTCATCACTCATTCAAAGAAAGCAATTAAATTTAGAATATCCAGTTGTGGTACCATTGCTAAACAAGCAGTCTTTCCGCCGAGTTCCTCCTTCCAGCAACGATATTCGAGTCACCGAGACAAGCAGCGTTCACTTTGTGTCATAAACTCGTCTCCATAACAAAGCAAATACTTGCAATTTTTAAAGTTATTTCTCTTGCGCCAGGAAATCAAGACATTTTTATCGATCTAGCAGCGCTGCCAAATTTTCAGTTACAAAGCCTTGTCGTCAACAAAGTTTAAGGCCATCACATAAGTTCAGGTCAGTGTCGTATAAAGTTACTTGCACCAATATACTAGTACAGCATAAAAGTGTCAAAACCTCTCAAACTTTCACTGTTTCTCTTTAAGCTTGTCAGCTTGGCTGCTTCGTGTTCAATCTTAGACAAAATTTCCTCAAAAAATACATCCGAGTTATTGAACATCTCTTGGTGCTGAAATAGAGGATTTACGTAAACAGGCCTGATTTGTGAGGCCTCCTGATCCGTTAAGTCGCTCTCACTTTTGTACCCACTCGTCCGTGTTTTTAGTGATTTTTTGATGCGATATAAACCACTCTGCGTTTGCCCTCGTTTTCTCGCTTTTCTATTTACTTGCCAAGATTCAGAGCTGTGAGAGGCGCCCATTCTGTCAGTTCACTGTTAAAGACGTGACGATCTGAACATCAACTTGTAATAATTCCAACCAAGACAGAATTGATAGAGCCAAACACAGAGGTAAATTAATCAATTGCCACTAATCCATCCGCCATTTTCCGCCCGGCGATTTATCGTTTCGACATCATTTCGCACAGATTTAGAGAAAAATGAAAGCTTCCTTTGCTAATGTTGTCAAAAAAGTTTCAGCTGAAGTTTCCGCGTTGCCAAAGCCTAATAAGGAAACTAGAAAGTGTCGACGTTATGACAACGTGGCAAGTGTTTCCTCGGGGAAATCAACCTTTAGAAATCGAAACATTTCAGGATTTCCCAGGAAATGGTATAGAGTTTCCTCCAATTGCAATTTCGACTCGACTCGACTCTGTTATTATTAAAGACAACTCAAATTCGCCGAGCCTCGGTACTAGGCTGACAGTCATAACGAACCAATAGGAGTTCGGAATTTTTACCAAAGCATCAATTAAACAGCACTTGTGATGGATGCTAGATTAAAACAATAAAAGGCTAACGTAACAAAGAGAAACATGAAAAATATTTCGAATTTGCCACACAGAACAACTTGTGTACTAAACCTTTCGCCTTGTAGACAAGAAATAAGTTCCCTGAACGACTATTAAATTAACCGGAAGTTTTTGCGAATCGTTTTTTTTTGAAAAGGGGGAAGACAGAAAAAACTGTGTCTCTAAATCTGTTTCGCTTGTTTGAAGGGAAGTCTTTAGGAAATTTCGTCAAAACAACTATTTGCTAGTATATTACAGCGTCAAAAATCCCGGGTCCAACGCTGCCAAGAATTGAGGTTATAATGACATAAAAAGTTTCCCTCGGTCCGCTTTGAAAAGTCGTAATTTAGCATTATAAGGCGAAAACTGCGAAAATACTGAATGTTTATGAAACAAACTTAATCATGGTTGCCACAGCCAGAGGTTTCTGACATTCCCTGACAAATTTAAAATTTCCCCTACCAACTCTCTCACGGCATCCCCCCCACTTTCGGCAAGTAACGTGAAGTGCATATTAATTGATAGTTCTTTAACATAACGTGCGAAAGAATGGATGTCCTTGAAAAGCCAACGGCGGGCTTGTCGTTCCTTTTCATGGACAATTTTCTACCAAAACAAAACGATCCATGTCCATAGACTGTTCAAAGAATAAATATGTACTCTTAAAATTTCACTTTTCCCTGACTTCTTTCAAAGATTTAACTTTTTCATGACACGAAGTGAAATTCCCTGCCTTTTTCCTTGACCACTTCCTGCTAATGTTTCGTTCTGCATATGACGTAACAAAATTCAGCAAAACGAAAAAAATCAAAACAAAAAGACAACAGTGTGGCAGAAACAAATTGTTAAGTCAATTATAATCATCAATCAGACAGTACATATTGTAGTTCAGAGACAATGTACGAGGGTATCCTTGCTATGTGATTTTCGCACCAAGTTGGCTACAAGGCCATCCCAATAAAATGTTATGTTTCCCATCGCCCTCCCTCTCGTGAAGGTGGGTCGGTCGGTCGGGCCAAAAAAAAAAAGAAAAAATGGAATGAACACATGATTGCATATTAAATCTCACGTTAAGTCTGCAAGATATAATCAGATGGTAAAAGATGTATATTAACAGGACTATCAAATGTCTAAAAAGGCTACAAAAACGAAGTATCGATGATAATTTAAGACAATTGGTGTTAATAAGACAAGATCGTGTGCTTGTAATTTAAAGTACTTGCTTCTTTACAAGTGATTGTGGAATTGTGTTTTTTACTTTTCCAAAAAAATGGGTCAGTCGGGCGATGGGAAACGAAACATTGTATGGGGATGACCTAATCATCTCAAAACCAAAGCACAAGTGGAATACCCCTTAAATTGCTTTATTAAAAAAGCGAAAATGATGTTGAATTTTCCTGTTTTAGCGCCCTGTCTCTGACGGTATTTTACTATTGTATTTTCGCTGGTCTTCGATGCTCTTACAATTTCAACCTGTTTGTGTGTCATTTGTCGTCATTTCATCTGTCTTATGTCAATGCTACAAGACCATGCTTCTTATTAGGATTTTAACCTAACCACCCCTCATTAAAATCATTTACACTCTCCTATACATTCACTATTCTTTCTTTTGGTTTCAAGAAGTAACGTAATAGCAAAACAAGGACAAAGCCGTTTACATATAACAAAAGGTACCGTAAAATTCCGAAAATAAGCCCCGGGGCTTATATTTTTCAAAGGCCCTTTTTGAGGGGCTTATTTTTGGAGGGGCTTATGCCACGGAGGGAAATTTGCGTTTCAAAATCGATTGGGCTAGCCTAAAAGTTGGAAGTAAGTTTACCGTTTTTGCTTTGTTTTACTTTGTATTTGAGGGCAATTTTCCAAGTACAAGCCCCTGGTGGCTTATATTTGGAGGGGCGATTTAACGCAGGGTTTTTTGCGTTACCGGATTGGGGGGCTTATATTTGGAGGGGCTTATTTTCGGAATTTTACGGTAGAGTAAATGTTCCGCTAACCATCACATTACTCCAAGACCCAGCTCTCTAACATGCCCTTACTAAATAATCCCTTAGGAACTTGAAACTCCAAAACTGCATTTTCCGCTGTAATCTTTCTGCATTGCTTCTGGAACAGTTGATCATAATCCTCATCAAAATACTGCGAGATGTCTGTTTCCATGGTACCGAGTGGCTTCTGAAGCATTTCCACAAGTGATGAAACTCCTGGATAATAATGGCTTTGGAGAGTTTTCAGTTCCCAAAGTGAACTCTTCAGTGCATTACATTTTGCAGGGTCTGGTTCATCGGGAATAAAAGGATCACCTTTTTGAGAATCGGAAATGTCTTCTTCTGAGTCACCTTCAAGCAGTAGCTTTCCTGACTAAAGACAAAATGATACAGTGGGACCCGGTTACTATGGACACCAACAACAACAACAACAACAACAACACTTTATTTCACCAAGAGGGCAATTGCCATGTTGTCCGTAGTAAGTAAGCTTTCCGAAAAAAGTCACGGACACACGTTGTATTGATATACCAGATATACACACTAAAGCAGAAAAAGAGGAAGAAGGCCACAATAGTTTATGTTACAATGACCTCAGCTAAAAAGCGGAGGAAGTGAAACTTGCATGTGTAGTTAAAAAAAAAACATTTTCTTTGAGTGTCAAGGTATTTGGCATGAAGTGCTAATTGGGGGCACTATTTTTACATCTCTAACTGGAGACAGCTGCTTGCTGCTTGCGGTGCGAAGGGAGTACCTTCACTTCTCAGTTATTTTAAGACCCTGAGTACTGGTCCTCTGGTCCCGGGAATCGAACCCGCAACCTTCCACTCAGCAGTCAAGCACTCTACAACTAAGCTAATCCTAATACTGAAAGCAGAAAACTTAATCAAATGGCTACAGTAAAAGAGTCAAAGTTAACAGGTGTTCATAAAGCACGTTAATTTTAGAACAGATATGTAAGCATTTTGTCGGGACAAACAAAACTGTCTGTTATACATGTATGCAGGTGTCTGTATTAAGTGCTGTAAGTAGAGTGGGGTTCCACAGTATTATTATGTCTACATTAAAACTATGCATGGTGTATTGAATATCTGGTATTCTTGCTCAAACCTGACTGACCATCACTGTCAAACCAATAAATCTGTGAACACCAACCTTGTCATTGTGGTATTTTAAAGTCTCTTATGTCTATCTGATCTGAAGACAAGCGGAGCTGTGAGAAAACCCTCGTAAATAGGTATGTGCACAGTACAGGGTACCGTCATGTACAGTCTTTAGAAAGTGCATCATTTTTAATATTATGTCCTGTTAATAGAGCCTTTTTACTCACATGGCCAGCAACTACGCAAATTTATTGGAAGAAAAAAAACTCTTTACGTGAGAAAAAGGTTTAAGTCCTACAGGATTTGTTTGGAACACCAACATGGCTGCGTTTTCACTACTTTGGAACACTAATATGGTGGGCGTAATGTAATATGAAAATGCTCTATAGGATACTAAAAATCACCAAAACAGCTGCTCTGAAAATAATAATACGAAAATAAAAAAAATGAACTCGGTATCTTTCTTTGTATATTTTTGTTTTGTAAAGAATGGGTTATATTCTGACAAGATGTCTACCAAAAAGGTGTTAGAAAAAAAGCCATGCATGACTTTGATAAACTGGTTCTGCTTATGAATTACCCTGAGTTTCCTTGTTAAACTGGACAACTGACAATTTGACTGACAATAAATAATTGTGACAATAGGCGGATCGAAAAGTACCAATGACATTAAAAGTCTTCATAGCCAATATCATCACGGCTTTACTGACAGACGACCAATAACATCACGACTTAATTGACCAATCAGGTCAATAACCAGAGTTTAATACTATCAACTGACGTGATACAATTCACTTTGACTCTGAAGATGACTACCACACAGGTTAAACCTCAGTCACTGTTAACAACAACAGTCCTATTCAGGACTACATTCACCCAGATGATCATACTCAACCTACTTATTAAGGAGTATTATCGACAATACCTGACGAGTCACTTAACGCCTTGTTCCATTTATCCTTGGTACTAGGGACATTTAATTTGTGGGAGAGAAGTCTGTGCCTCAACAAGAGAAATGCCATAGCTAAAAGAATACATTTCAGGGTGTTCTTTAGGCATTGGAGATCAGAGAATTCTCTGTTTATTACGCAGAATTCTCTGCCTAATGTTCGGTAGCTTATGACTATTTTTTATTCAGAAGTGGAGCCTCATTCAAAATGTTGTCCGGTAACATTGCACCTTTCTCCTACTACTAGGATTATTAACAAAAACCCTGACAATTACTATGCAGGGGCGGATCTAGGGGGAGGGTGCAGGGGTGCCCCCCGAGATTACCTGCGGTTTTCTAATACAACTGGTATTCTGCAAATAAAAAAACTATGTGGTTTATTGGTGTTGAAGTAGAGCAAGAGACGAGTGCACCCCTCCTAAAAAAAATCCTGGATCCGCCCCTGCTATGTCAACAAATCAGAGCTCCTGATGAGATTCTGGACAGATTTTACGCATCAATTTGGCATTTCTGTCATTGAGGTGCAGAAGTCTCTCCTATAAAATGTTCCAAATGACAGGGAGCAAGGAGACAGGGAAACTAGTAAAATAAAATTTCTCTGTCTTACCTTCTTTTGTTGAATGAGGACTTGTACACTTGGATGCCGCCTAATTAAATTGCAGACAAAGGGAATTGCCAACATTGCACCCGATGGGGGAGCAGTGAGAGCGAGGCGCGACAGACGCTTTACAAAAGCGGCAACCAGGTAAGAGGGAAGATGAGTTGACATCAAAAACAGATCAGCCAGGTGAAAGAATCTTGCTTGATACTTCACATAGAAGATGTTAGGCTCAAACAAGGCATAAAGCTTCTTGAAAAAATCTGGGTATTCCAAGTTGTGCTTGTGTATCAGCACAAATAGACTGTTGAGTGCAAGTAGGCTTGTAACACCTCCGGTGTTATAGGAATCGGTTAGGAAATCCATCAGCAGTTTTGGGTCAGTCATGTGAGGCAAAACATCAGTGTGAAGATTCAGTAGAATCTTCTTGTGAACTTCTGATGTCAATGGAATTGAAAGAAATCCAAGCCATGCTGAGCTGAACACCCTTCTATGCTCCTGTAGAACAAGAAATCTTTCTTCTTGTTTTCCACTTTTGCCATGCTTTTTCTTCTTCTTTTTTCTCACATCAGTAAGAAAATTATTGAGTTCGTTTTCATCTTTCTTCATCTTTACAAGGCTCAGCATTGTCAAGGTATTTTCCACAAGAAATTTCTCAGTGCTGTTGGAGACATTCCCCAGGAATTTACCAAGATTCTTCAGCACATAAAACCTTACATCGTCAAACTCTAAGAACTCTGCAAATCGTTCAACGCAGTTTTTCATGCTGTGTTGTCCATCAAAGAGTGCATCGCAAATCTGCCTGAATAGCTCATTTGGGAAACACTTCATTAATTTGCCTTCTTCGACAATGAACTTCATTAATGTACATAAGGAAAACTCCGCAACATTCTGTGATCCAACACTCAGCAGATACAGAAGCCGCTTCAAGGTAAGCAAATACTTTTCGTGCAGCCAGCAACAAAAGACATCTCCAGGATCTTCGCTTTCTTTCGCCATGCTAGAAGGAGGTTGTAGCTTTCCACGAGAAAAAAACGTTGTGAAGATTTTGTGTGCTGATCTGATAAATGCGACTAGGAGCTTTTCATCCTCCCTCTCCGAAAGTTCCAGTAGATCAACGAGCAAGTTTGAATTTGCATCGCTTTCTAAAATAGCTTTCGTTTTGTCCTTTAATTCTTTGATTTTTTTGGATAGATCCGCTGTGTCCGCCATATTGGTTTTCCATGTGTTCTTGTGAAAATACCGCTGATCAGTCTGTTTTTTGCGTGACAGGCGCTAGAAAGGGGCCCCGGTAAGAAAACTTTGAAAAAAATTTTGGGCCATGAAAATCTGTCACCAATCAGGCAAATTAAGTAGTGCATACCGTGGCTTGCTGAATAAGAGGATTTTTAAAACAAACTGTTGGAAAATCTTACAGCGAACTGATTTAAAAGATGATTCTGAGAAAGCATTGGTATGTCGTAAATTCATTTCCAATGTAATTAGCGATATAGCTTATAATGAATCCAGTTTCGTTAGTACGTTTTATGCCTAGTTAGTTTATCAATGACAATTTAAAATATAGTTAATTAATGAGAGTATGATGTTCTTAAAAAACACACCGATAATCTTTGAAAACAGCAATGGGCTCCTAAATGAAAGAAAAAGACGATAATTTTGTGATCTTTGTACATTATTTCGGATCAAGTATGTTACAAAGTATATTTTTTATTTTTTTTTCCTAGTTATATTTTATACTGAGATTATTCTCAGAACCAAAACTTAGAATATTTTTAAACTATTAAGTCTATTAAGGAATTTTTTGTGTGTGTGCGTGAAGCTCGCTCGTGCGCCCAGTATTTGTGGTTGCAGCAGCTGAAGTTGTACTTGGATAAAATAGTTAGGCATTGTATTACGACCCGAATCGCAGGGTATGCTTTGAAATTCAAATTAAAACAACAATGAAAGCAGGTGTTCTTTAGATCGTTAGATAAAGACTCATGATGTACACATGGGTCAAATTTCCAAGAAAACTGGTCCCCCAAAATGACGACGGAAAATTACGGAGAATCATGATTCTAGCCATTATAAATTCGGTTAAACCTATGAGCAAGCCGAAAAAAAGGAGTTCATCACGAAAAATGTACATGATTGTACGTATGTAAATTTCATGAATGTTCTGTAGAATCTAGAGTAGCGTGCTTCTGCTATATCAGCTTGTCCGGCTTGTTGAAATTTTTATTGCGTAATTCAAATAACTACCCTACTTACCACATATATATGGCTACGAGGTCTGTAATATCTTTCTCAGAGTCAAGAAAGGGTGAGCAAAATATGTGATAATGTGAAGGCGTGTAAAATCTCCACCTCGCGAGAAGCTCAGCTCCTGAAGCATGGAGTTCTGCGCGCGACGCGTTTTGTGTCCTCGAGGGATGATTTTCCGCTCACGTGTTTGTTTGTATCACTGTCTATGAAGAGAAAATTCAGAGGAATAGTCTACTACACCTCTTATCAACGCAACAAAGATTTCTGTGCCGTTGTGCCGCTTCACTAGTGACCCAGCCCTCCCATCACACAGTCTTCCTACTCCACCCCTCCCCCCACATCTCTTACGGCACTCATGGAAACTGGACCAGCGTCAAAAAACCGTGACAAAATGTAAAATTTGAGTTCAGTGGGATATTGCTGCAGATATTCAGACGATGTTTCGCCGACAAAAACAAACTGAATCTACATGATGGACAATTTAAACAATGATGGTTTTTCCTAAGGTGAATCGCACGTTTGTATATCACGTTTTTATCGCCGTGGAAGGGAAATCTCAGAGGCATTGGAAATTGACGTCTTCGTTTGATGAATGAAATTGGTAAAAATAACTTACTATTTTGCATTTATTTCAGGTCTCTCTTTCAGCCTGAAATGGATTTGAAGTGGGTTATTTCTGAAGAGGAGAGAACTCGTCACGATGCCTTATTTTACAGTCAAAAACCTAAGGATCAATATTTATCTGGTGAGAAAATGTGTGATGTGTGAAAGCGATGGCGGCTTCGATCGCGCTCATCTGTGCAAATATTTCTTCACATTTTTTGTTATATTTTTCAGGTGAACAGGCTCGTTCTTTGTTCATACGATCCAAACTACCTTTACCGGAGCTCAGTAAGATCTGGTTGGTTTAAAAAAATAATTTCGAAATGTTTATCATAAATTTTTCACTTAGCGCGGTACTTAACTAAATAGTAAGCTTATAGACAGTACATGTATATTCAACAAGCTAAATCGAGTGTGTGAGATTAAGCTTATGTTATGTTCGCAGGGGTGAGCCTTTAGGAAATGCAGTTTTTCTAAATTAGGCCCATCAGCGTTATACATTTGGTAAAATTTGGATCGCAATCTTTCGCAGTTGCAATCGTCAGATTCCAAAGTTCGTCTTTTTCTAGAAACAACGGGTTCCTCGCTTTGTTTTCAAAACAGAATTATCTCGGCTATAGATTTCTTTATTATCCATGTGGCTACATAAGCATTGTGTTTCACGTATTTTAATTTCAAACCACAGTAATTAAAATGGATTGGTAAATGTCTTGGTGAACCATGTGATACTTTAATAAGGCGAGGTATCATTTGATTGGGAAAACCGTAGGTATTAAAATTGACTGTGTTCTATATCTTCAAGGCAAATACACTCCATTACACAAGTTTTTATTATGCAAAGTATCTATAATTTCCAAAAGCCCAGGGGTAAGAAATAATTATATTAATCTCTACTCTAGAGTGCCTCCTTATATTGTTATGTTTTTGTTCGTGGGAAAAAATATGGGCTATGATTTTCACTGCTTTATAATTAGCCATTGTGAATCGAAGGCTGTAAGAGAAGAAAACTGAACATCGCCTACATAGCTGGATATTTTGCTGCAGCTTAATTTTTTTGTACATACTTTGCATACCTTTCATTCATTGTTATAAAGATATCACAAAGAAAACCATAAATATTAAAAACTCTCTCTTAAGGGCAAATAAACAACCAGTAAACAAACAAACTCAAACTCTGTTTGCTCAATATTAACAACAATGGCCATACTCAATATATTAAAATTCTATGACTTTGAGGCTTTCTGGTCATTTTCCTGTATTTGGTTTGGTTTTCTTTGTGCTCAAGTCTCCTCTGCGAATTGCAAAACAGTGGAGTGGTGGACATTTTGCTATTTTGACCCTAAAGCCTCGGAGCCATGTCAGAATTTTAATACGTCAAACATAGGCTATTGAGAATACCATGGACACTAGTTTATAATAAATCCTTTTTATAAGTCAAAATAACACTCAATGGCAGACCATGCAATATTGTGGACCCTCTAGTGTTTGAGGGGTCCCCTTATTGAGATGCTGATAGAAGAAGTTAGTGGGCAAACCCCAAAATGTTTGGTCTATAAATTAATTAGGGGCCTGGGCCAATGACATCTGCTGTGAATTTGTGTACAGTAATTTCCCTTAAGGTAGAGGGGGTGGCTATAAATAATTGTTGGCCACAGGTGGGGTGTGTGGCCAGGACCTTGTTAGACCTTACCATTTGGCGTATACTTATTAGCCAGGATATAAAAGTGCCCCCCCTCCCCTCCCTGGAGTAAATATTATTGGCCTTTGGACCATTCAGTTGGGATTACATGAGGAATGCCTTCTTAGAAATTAAAAAAATGCTCTTTTGATTGCTTTTATCATTAAGTAGCAATTTTAACGTCTTAGTAACAGCATTGTTACAAAAAGTTACTTTTAAATTGTTAAGAACTGCTTGTGGGTTGAATTTTTTTGTTTATTCTTAAAGGAAACTTGCTGATGTGACACGAAACAACACGTTGGACACCGCAGAATTTGCCATAGCAATGCATCTCATTCAAAGTCGTTTAAAGGGCACAGACATTCCTGAAAAATTGCCTGAGTCCCTAAATCCAGTTTATTTACGTACTGTCGATATTCCAGCTATGTCACCAGAGGAGAAAGAAGTCTATGAAAAAGCTTTCGTGTGGAATGTTAATTCCAAAACTGGATTTATTGATGGTAAGCATCGAAGACTCTTTGCTGGATCAGCACCTCAGTCATGATGTTGAAAGTAAGGTGAAAGTTTTTGAGGTTTAGAGCGGTACTGGAATAAACTGCATTGTATATTGGTAGAGGCACTCAATCAAGGGAAGTTTTATGCTGAGTTCTCCAGAACATTTAAGCAGCAAAACCTGGTAATAAATTGCCAGCTAGCTTTGAAAAAACTATTTAAGCCCGCAGGACTTGAAATATGACGGCCAGTCAAAGACAATGTTATAATTCTAGTCAAAAGTAGCTGGCTTTGTCCAAGTGAAAATAGGTTTGACTAGACAACTTGACAGGTCCCAGCTAAAAAATTATTTCAAACTCTGGCCTTGTCATTTATATGAGTTTGTCTCTGGGTTAATATTTATTGTATTTTCTCTTTAAGCTGAAGCTGCTTGTGCCATCCTTACTGGGTCTGGTCTGCCTGATCATGTCCTTGCTCAAATATGGTGAGTTAATTAAAATGACAACTGAAGATATCAGTTGGTTTTTACAGTCCCCTTGAAAGTAGTTTAGTGAAGTAAAGTAAAACTTTATTTCAATAGGGTGGCCCATTCAGTTCCGGAACTGGTCTCCATAGAGGCCCTGATGCTTAGTGCAGAAAACTTCCCTTTTGCCCTTTGTAAGAACATCCTTTTTTTGCGGAGACAGGGGGGAGAGGGTGGAGTGTAGAGTTGGGGACTGGCATTGTGGGTATCTGACTCATTTATCTATACTGTGCGATAACAATATTATTATTTCTCTAATGTCTCATGCTTTTATAGGAACTTTATTTTATTAAACCTAACTTTCTGGCTTTCATTTGCCCCATAGCACACCCCTTTGTGAAGGAACTGGGATAATAAGTGACGTACTAATTTATGGATAGAGCATTTTCACATGACGTAACTTCGCCATATAGCTGTCCCGAAACAATGAAAAGGTGGCCATGTTGGCGTCCCAAACCCCAAAACCCAAACTTCCCATTTTTAAAGTTTCTTTTCTTTTAATACATTTGCATGGCTTCTGGCCACAAGGTTAAAAAGGCTCAACTTTATACTGTACATTCATAGTAAGGCCATTTTTAAAACATGATTTTCTTGTTTTTGACAGGAACTTATCTGATATTGACAGGGATGGTAAACTATCACTGGAAGAATTCTTTGTAGCTCTTCATTTAACTAGATACTGCAAGCAAGGTAATTGCTATTAAAATGAAGTGCCTTGCAGAGCAAAGAATATTGGCTTTTTAGTTATACCCAGAATTATTTGCCTGGCTTTTATCAAATTATCAATTATCCCCTTGCATACTCAGTTTTACATTGTGGAGATTGTAAGTTTGGCACAATTTTAGCATAAAATGAGAGTTTCCATCACAATATGAGTTAACTGCCAAGTGTTTTGCATTTGGCTCCTGTTTCATTGCCAGTCTTCATTCTACATGCTTTACTTGGCTTTAGTTACATGCAAACAGACAAAAAAACATTTTGTACAAGTGCAAATTTTTTTCACTAGGTAACTCAATTGAGGGGCTGTCAATAAATGTGAGATCAATTCTTCCACCACAGGTAATTTGCCTATCCTGTTTCTTTTTTCTTTTATCATTTGTTATTCACACTTTTTAAAGAGGGAATAGTTTAACATGACTCAAAATAAAATACGTAGAATAAACCCTATTTTATTTTTGCTGATGACCACATACTCAAAACTTCAGAAGGGCGGGCTTGTATAGTTTATCACCCTTTTAATAGAGAAACACCTTGCCCTTTGGTAAAGTTAATTTTCTTATCTTGCTTGGCCTTACAATATAACTGCCCAAGTTACATGTATGTTGATTGTTAACATTTTTGTCTAGTGTGTAAATTGTGTATCCAGAAAGACCTGAATAAATACAAATCAGTATAACAGAATATTATTTTTCTATTTGTAGCTGACAGATGAGTGCTATCAGAGCAAAAGACTGAGGTTTGTAATGATAAAGAAATTCCATTTAAATAAATTTTGTTTATGATACCTATTTATAGCTGAATTCTTATTATTTTACTATTAGTTTAAGAATTTTGCTTGATCCCCCACAACCTTGCCCTTGAGTGGATAATTCTTTATAAAATGAGAAAGTTAACTCTTTGAAACTAAGATTATTACAGTAAATCCTCTATTAAGCCCCCCCTCTCAAATAAGCCCCCCCCCTCCCCTCCATCCTTACTCTTCACAAGCAATTAACATGTGCTGATTTGATATAGTTTATTCGGGCTGGAAATTCATGTTGTTTTTGGTCGTCGGCCGCATAACCTCCAACTTCATGTGCTCAACTTTTTCAACTTTATGCTCTAGTTCTCTGTGAAGAATTGTTACCATTTCCTTATTGTCAGAAAAAGCAGTATAATGCCCGGGAACCATGAGTCCGTCCTCGAGAAACCTTGCTCCTGTTGATGCATTTCGCTAAATGAAATAAGCTCCCCCCCTCAAAAGTGCTTGAAAAAAATAAGCTCCCCGGGGGGCGTAATAGGGGATTTAGAGTACATAATTGAGTTGATTGTGGAGGGAACAAAAAATACAATTTAATCTTTATGCAAGTAGAGGTCATATTTAATAAGTATCATCGATGTTGCAAAGAAAATGGTACAGTATTTGTAAAAACACACACCTGAATTCCTGGAAGAACCTCCCCTGGAAAGTTGGATAATTTCTTGTCTCTTAATACACTAACTTTTGTGTGCTGATGATTTTATAGGCTTGCGGAGGTCCAGATGGAGAAGAGAAAATTACTTTCATTGAAGGTAAGACGCACCCCTGTTACCAGGGGCCAAGAGCTATTTTAAATTCTACTGTTAAGTGCCAAGACTGACCAACATCAATTTTCTCTTAACAATATCGATACATAATAAAAGAAAAGTTTATGAGAATAAAGAAAATGATCAGCTAAGGAAAAATGCTTTGATCTTTTATCAAATTCTCTCAACTTATTCTTTAAGGCAATGTATGAGGATCAGTGTGGAGAATTTGTGTGTGGATATCAAGGCCTAATTAGGGTTAATCTGACGTGCACGTAGTATGCCCTTTTTACATCACTGCCTTGAACCAAAAGTAAAAGAGCAGAAGAATAAAGCAAATAAGTACCGAAGATAAAAGGTCTGGATTTGTGGGTAAAATCTCATTATTGCACCACAGGAATGTACTATGTGGAATGGTTTGGAGAAAATGTATGTTGATCTTTACTGGGCCCTTCATGACAGCATTATTCATACACTCTTGTTTTATTCTATGCTGTAAATAACCGAGTTTCACTTGTAATGCGAAGAATGAAACGTGGTAGAATGTTGAGGAACTAAGTTTTACGACGGCGACAGCAACGAGATCGACAAAAAAGCAATTGGTTTAGATTAGAAAAACAACAACTCTGCACGTGCATCATGCTTTTTTGCACATTTCTTTGCCGTCGTTGCACGACAACGACGTGGAACTTCCTAGTTTCACGTTTTATGAAGGACGTGGAGAGAAAACAACGACTTTCTTTTCTCTTTTTCTGAATTTAGATACAATCCTTTAGAATCAACTCCAGAAGAATTCCCCAGCATTAAGCAATTGTATGAAATGGAACAAGAGTAATAAATTTTAAAACAGCGCGAACTTGCTTTCCAAGTGGCGTATTCGTTGCTGTTGCCGTTGCCGTTGTGTTTGCTTGGTAACGATCACGAACTTGGACTTTTTAAGTACTTTCCACTATCCGCCATTTTGTGACGAACACAGTTACCTGCAAAAATGCAGATTAGATCATTCTCTCTTTAAGACTCGAAGAAGAAAGTCGTTTATTTGCGAACCTTTCGTAATGTGAAAAATAGTGCAGTAAAGTAATTTAATTATTCATTAGATTATTTTGCCATATTTTGTTGTAACGTTTCAGACGAAATTTTCAGGTCTTATCGTCCACGTGACCGTTATACTTGGGTTCAGAGGACGTGTAATTTCTTGTTGGGCAGTTTTATTACCGGTGAAAACGTGTTTTCAAACTTACCATTCTGTCATTTATACGCCAAATGCTTAACGTCAGAGTGAAATCTTTTCAAGCAGCATTCTCTGGTGCGTAGGTGTTGGTCGCCTTCTAAATATCCTTGGTGTCGGAGACTTTTAATTCAGGGTTTCCTGTTTTGGTCACGTCTTAAGCTACGGTGAAACGGGCAACAAGAACCCGCAACTTGTTTTGGAACGGCTGCGAAATGACTTGAAAACATGTTGCAAGTTTTACCACCCAATTTCAAACCGGACTTGCAACAAATCAGGTTGTTGCAAGTTACGTGAATACTTACTTCTGATTGGATAAAATTACGCGGGAGTCACGCCATACAAGGGAATTAAATCACTTGCCGAAAACAAGTTTGCCTTGGGCCGCTAAAACGAGGCAACATGTACAGAATTTGTTGCAAAAAAAGACTGCTTTCTACTTTCTGCAACCTTTTTTTCGTAACCTGTAACAACTTAATTGCTGCAGGACAGGTTTAATTTGTGGGTTGTAAAACGCGCAACATCACTTTTCAACTTGTTTTGCAGAAATGTTACAAAACAAGGGCACGTTTTTTTCCCTTTAGGTAGACTGCGAGCAGTCACTCATTTTCTTCAGAAAATAGTGACCTGTAATCGTGACTTTTGGAATGTGTCCTGTAAAAGAAACCTCTCCGTTTTCTTTAGATTTAGCGAGGGGGGTGCACGCGCGCGAGAGCGTCCCTCTCCCATCTCGCGCCTTCAGTCACGCGCGTTTTGTTCGACGGACTACGAAAAAAACGTTTAGGACGAAGACGCGTATCAAGCATATAACATATAACATTATTTGATACCATACACTCGGCAGCGGAAACCAACGTGCAATATCATCTCTTATCCCGAGGGAAAATGTCGGGATATCGATATCCCTTGAGATCCCTGCGGGATTGCCGGGATGCCACTCTTATCCCGCCTAACTTTTCAGCACTTTTTTCTTGGTATGTCAGGAGAAACTGTGCCTGGAAATAGCTGGAGGCTTCGAAGAATCCATGGCGCAGAAAGTCCAAGAAGAGTTGGAGCAAGTTGAGAGACAAGTGTTCGTCTTTGAAAAAGAGGAAACTGAACTCAGACTTGTAAGAAGTATTTTTGTGGCTTTTGCTCAATTAGTTCGCCCTTTAGTATAACTCATGCTAGGTTTCCAATAAAGGAGATTCAAGAATGGGGAAAGTTTGGTGCCGGATTCGTTTTGCCGTTCGCACGCAGATTCGTGAGTCCGGAACAAAAATGTCCCAATTTGGTCTCGCGCGTCCGGGATTCTGAATCCTGAATGAATGTATGGTGAATACCCTTAAAGTAACTGAAATCCGGAGACATTTTTGAATCCGGAATAATATTTTTCAGTGTAAACTTAAGCCGGAAGTAGATAATAGACATTTATCCTTGAATTCAATTTTTATTGACGATAATTGAAGAAAACGATCGAGGCGTTTTACTATATCCTTTTGGCAAAATGGTGGACGGTTTGGTTATTTTATTTTATTACAATCAATTTTTTTTTGCGCCTCGAAAAAAACTGCTTGTAGAGTGGGATGTTGTAGTTATGTTGGAACGAAAAAGAAAAGCCCCTGAACGGTCCTGAACGTGAGCCTATGCAATTTTAGAAAGAGGGAGCGGGGTTTGGGTGGGGAGGGTGGAGGTGCAATTAGCCCCTTCCCCCGAAAAACAACAACAACAACAACAGCAACAACACTGGACGACATCATCATCAACAACATCAACAATAAAGATCAAAAAAACTATCAAAACTCTCCTCTGCGGCTCAGAAGAAAAATTTGTTTAAGAATTCCTGCTAGTAGCTGTCCTAAGAGGAAAGAACTTGAAAGACGAAGGACAAAAATCCTACTGACATGAATATACAAAATGAGCACTGGCAGTTTTTAGCCCTCCTACCGTATAGTGGTCCATTATTTTTCTCCATATCGATTATCTTCCTGTCATCGTGGTCATCATTCATGGCTACGAAAATATGCCTTACGAGTGTTCACGTGAGACCAGAAGCCACAGACTCACGAGTTTCTGAATTTAAAAACAGACTCGTGCAGACTTGCCAAAAATACAGTTCGAAACGTTCATGTACTTTGTTCTTGCAAATAATAGGCTGCTTTGTGCTGTTTTTTCTCGTGTTTTCCACCGCCTAGGCACACGGTATGCCTCCATCTTTGTCCGGTTGTGATGCTAAGTAATATTTACAGCAACGCATGGGCAACTAAGCGTTCTTAACAACATGCAATATTAGCCTGCTGATATTTCCTGATATTTACATTTCGCAGACACTCCAGCAGTTAAAGGACAAGACCAAAAGGGAAAGTTTCAAGCCGTTCGATCGAAGTTTTCTCTTGAAACGTCAGCCCACGGGCGAAGATATATTTCTAGGAGCGAACAAGAAATATTGGTCGCCGCTCTCGGATAGAAAGGACGTGGAAATCTTGAAATTGTGGAGAGAAGACGGCGACTTGAGCGGTAATTATGATTTGTGATTGTTATTTGCAAATATTTTGCGTGACTTTAACGCGGTGTTGGTTATAATCCTGGCTTTCGCTGACGAATTCATTTCGCAGCTTTGGTTTGAGCCGATTATTGAACCTTTCGCGGTTGGATTGCTCGATCGCAAAATTTGCAAACACAATAAATGAAAAGAAAACATTGACAACCATTTTTAACACTGCCCAAGAGCCTTCACCTCGCCAATTAGCGGCGCGACTTTGGATGAATTTTGTTATATTATTTTTTCATCAGCATTTTACTCCGTTGCTGGATCAGATCGAGGACTGGCCTTGTTTCAGAATGGCCTATAAATTGAAGAAGAGATTTGTGTTTCTTAAACGCTTATCGTTGCAGAAAATCGTTCAATGTTTGTTTTATTTAATGCGAATAATTATCATACTTCGATCAACCATAGTGATGACATTATCGAGTTGTTTGTTGGTTCGAAACTTTTTCTTTTCCCAACGAATTTTACCGTGTGTAACAGCTGCCTTAAAAATATTTAAGTCAAATGAAGTATGCATACAATGAAGTATGCTAAATTCAAATTTCTTTAGTTTGTGTTGTAATTAATCTAGTGAATTTAGTTTCTAAAATGTTAAAGCTGTAACCGTGATCTTTCTTTAAGTCCATTCGATGAATTAATAAAGTTCGCCTTCAGTGACTTCTAGGGATTGAAAAGGTTCAGCAAACTTTGTGCTACGGTGGCGTGCTGATTTTAACGATCGGATGGAGTGGTCAAATGAAAATCGGCTGTAGTTTTCAGTTTAAAGTTTGTTTAATTTCAATAATTTTTGAAAATCTTCAATTTTGTCACATGTAGGGTATATTCTTTGTGGCATTTTTTCCTTCCATGTTCGGTTTTGTTTCGTTCAAACCTGAAATAATGGAGACAGACAGTTGGCCGTTCAGGGTTTATTGATAAACGAGAACGAGTCGGCTCGCATAGGAAGAGAACAAGGAAGTTTTACATAAGAAGCAGGGTTAACATGAGATCTCGGAAACCGAGCCATGTATAATGACCTGCCTATCGTGAAAATGCCCTAAGGGCCAGTTTTATTATCGATTATTAAAACAAAGTTTAGTCTGTCGGTGTTTAACATTGAAACGCAATCTAAGCCCTTGTCAAAGCAAATTGACCAACCTCGATATTTAAACCCATTGTCCATTGTTAGCTTTTACAGGAAGGCCGAGTATTATAGCAGACAAGACAAACATTTCTCTGCAGTATTTAAAATGTCCCATTTAGAAAGTGAGGTATCCACAGAATTTTTCTTAATTGCTGTCTAAGTTAGAGTTTGTCTTGCAACCTCTTATGTGTTTTAGGGAGCGAGATTCATTCATTTGTTGCAGTCGCTTCAAGCCAGAGACTGGATTATGGCCAGCAGCTTCTTGATCGATACAAAATTGCTTCACAGTGCAAATACAATTAGCAGAAAAAAATTCCATTCAGCTTTTAATGCCCTGGAAACTGATTTAACTCACAGACCAAACTTTCTATCGGTATACCAGCGTAATATACCTAAGCGGCATTCTAGAAGAACTCGTGAAAAGCTTTTCAGTAGCGATTTAAAAACTTTTCAACTAAAATGACTTCAAGTGAAGTTCTTTCCGGAATGTAAACAACAGCTCGCTCTACCGCGACCGGAAAGCGCATATCACTGAAAATTTACATTATATTTGTTTAACCTCATACCAGTCTCTCATTGTCTAAATGTGATGACTAATAAATAACTTGGAAAATTTAGAGGCATTCGTCAGCACAAGGAGCGTTTTAATTATTTAGTATTAAAATTGCACATGCTGATGTGTAAACTTATATCTTTCAGTAACTTTTAAAATGTTCCGGTCTTCATGTTCTTTTTATTTTCCCAAACCTCTGAACGATACTAAAATGTTTGATTTTGACAGTTTGGTCAAATTTTAGTTCTTGTATCCACTTGCATATGGAACACCGTAATGAATAGCTGTAATTCTCACCACAAAAGTTTTAAGAGGGTTAATGAGGTCTCGTTGATTTTTTTTAGGCTTTTGAGCTCAGAGCTTTAAAGAACTGAGTTCCAGGAATTGCTTGAAATATTCTGAGAAACGTCTCGCTTCAATTCACGGGAATTTTTTACCTTCACTTGCACTATTAATTCATACTCTTCGCTTCCAAATACGAAACAGGATATCTCCCGAGGTTTACGTTACTCTGTTGTGACTTGTTTCAGTTTCGTCTGAAACATAACCTAACGACACTTTTATTTGACAAGTATTTTCAACTTTTTGGGGTCCTGAAGAATTCAAGTTTCTCAATGTAATTTTCCTTTTTATGTTAGCTAAGCATCGCAACATACATCGTTAAGTATTTTTCAAGCGATTTTTCAAAGAAGTACATCATACTCGGTCGAGAAATCCAATGATGTTACTATTTTTATAAAGATCAATGAGTAGTACTTTTTAGTGCTGCTGTTAATCATGACTAGTGTACGAAACTGGCTCTCCGTGGATACCAGAGTGAACATTTAAGTGAAAGGTACTGAGCATTACTTTCCTGTGGTACTGTATATATTATGTTGTACTGGGGGATTCGAACTTTTGAGTCCGTGGATAAAATCTTAAAGTGTGACCATTCAAAATTGTCAAATAAAAGCTAATGAGCAGTATTGTTCTTTGAAACTGTTTATTATGCTGTACTAGAAGGTTCCAACTTTTGAGTTTGTCGACGACTGAAATCGCATGGTGTAATCACCTAGATATCGTTAAGTGGGCAGTACTTACCGCTGCTGCTTATTGTTATACTGTACAAAGTGGATCTAACTTTTGATTAAATCCTGGAGAAAATGAATGTTAAAGAGTTGAAAAGTATGATAGTTTTAACGCCTAGTTTGTTACGCTTTTGTTCGTCTAAGGGATGAATGACTAATGTTGCGTTACATGTGTTATGTAAACAGATTTTGGAGCTTCTATATGCGAAGAGCCATCATCGGCGCCAGTTATCTATCAGAATATCACACAAGACCAGTTTGGTCGAACAGTCATCGAGTTAACACAGTCACAGGAGTCTTCAAGCGCTGTTCCGCCGTCGTCACTGTCTCATCCAGCGAATGATGGGAACAACAACAGCGTAGAAGCGTATAAATCCCAGTTTGTGTACTCTAAAATTGACAACGACGAAAAATTTTATAAAAAGCAAACTGAAGATACGGCGTTAACTAAACAGGAATTGGAAGTCGAAGAAAGCGGCGATAAAGAATTGAACAAAAAACACTTGAAACATGCTGACAAGGTGAGTTTACAGTATAATGTAGGAAAGCAAAACTGAGAAAGACTTTGTTCCCAGCAGCTTATGAAAATTATGTAAACTAACTCGTTTGAATGTCAACATCGTATTTTTTACCTCACTTGTCACTTTTCGGCTTGTAATCTCTCATGAACGGATTTTCTGTTTTGGACAAGGCCGATCTTGTTTAAATCTATCGTCTGCCCCATTTAAGTACGCCTGAGTTCTTAATGATTTTACGGCTGTCGCTGCAAAGTCGTTTCGCTACAACCTCCACTGTGTAAACTGTGTAAATTGTTTTTCTCTCCGAAAATTGGTTTTTCTCATCAAAGAGCGATCTAGTGCGATAGAAAATTAGTTTTAGGTTCGTTAGTGAATTTTCCATTAGAAAACTCTTTATTGCTTTCCGAAACGACTAAAATGAAAGCGTGTTTTAGTCTTTATGCGAAAGAACACCGACAATACAATACTGAAACATTGTAGTTTACAGTTTTACATGGTTTTTACTCCCAGCGACTGTACACAATGCTGTCATGTGCGTGTATATATCAGATATATCAGAGTTTGTCTTTTCGTTGTCCGTATTAAAGATCAGCAAAAATAGAAAAGTATCTGTGTTCGTTTACACAAGGCGGCTGTGACTCTGAGAAACCTCTTAATGAATATCTATTTCGCTGTGTGGGTCTGTATTTGCGTAAGTAATTGCAAAAGTGAACGGTTCTAGTGTTACTCAACATCGCCGACACCTGTAATATTGCCGTGAACCACTGAAGAGTTTCACCCACAAATAGCTAAGGGGTCTTGTCTCGTCATTCGCTCTATCACCCCAAAGTGAATTTTAATCCACCACGGCGCTCGACCAACGGAAATGTTTTTGGCCGCGAAGACAAGAATCCGGATATTCTTGAAACCACATACACATGTATCTTTTTTCAGGAATCGAATCGTCCTCACGAAACCACTGAATTGGCCTTAGAAACTGAAATCCAGCTGTAAAAGCTGAACTGCTTGTAGTTAAGTCTTGCTTTCTGCAAAGCATGATTCACCTGATATGAGAGCAGTTTCAAAGAAATACATTGCATTTTCCTCGTGGGGAACAACGTTTTGTTTTTAAAAGAGTTTTTTTTTTCTGTTTAATAGGACATTAATTCGTCAGTGATTGGCTCTAGTCCATCTCAGCCTGCTACTAACGGAACCTTTCACCCAGAAACCGAAAACCATATCAAGCCTCCGCCCAAACGTAGCTTTGGTGACAAGAAAACAATGTACGAAAACAGAACGGATGACGAAAAATCTGGATCGCTTCAACTGGAACCCAAAGTAGACCCTTATAGTGAACCTCCCGCGACCACTGAAAAGGACAAACTCCTGCTTAGTTCGATGAACGGTTCTTGCGGTGCCGTGGACGAGGCGGTACAGGTGTCCACGGCACCCACTGTCCAGTCTTCGGCGGCTTCAAATAAAATGGACGGCTTATTATTGAACTTGGAAGAAGACGGTGCATCGTTTGGCAACCACACAAGGTACAGTTACGGCCATCTTTTTGAACCGTCGGTTGTCATTATTGGTTATCGTCATCATCATCATCATCATCATCATCATCATCATCACCATCGTCATCTTTGTTTAGCTCTTCTCTTTAAGCGGGTGTGATGCTGTGGTAATTCTTAACTGTAACTCTTCGAATGAAAGCTACTGAGCAGTACTGTTTGTGGTATTCCTGTGGTATTGCCTTTGTGTTTGTTGATGAAATCCTAAACTGTGGCCATTCGAATGAAAGCTACTGAGCAGCACTTTCCTGTGATACTCTTTACTACGCTATATGAGGTCTTACCTTTTTAATAAGGTTGTCCATTTATTCCCAAAGGGAATAATCAAATAATAATTAAATTAAAACTACCGAGCAGCTTTCTCAAGTGGTGCTGTTTACTTTCCTGTTAAATGCAGTCCTAACTGTAGAGTCTGTGAGTGAAATCATAGTCTGACCGTTCAAATAGAACCTACTGTGTAGTACTTTTACATGGGATGAATTGTTTATCGTCTGTTAAAAAGCGAAAAAAATTATGCTAAATTTAGATTCTTTTATTTTTGCCTAGCAGATCCACTTCTGATGCTCAATCGCCGCGCTTGCCGAGTGGTTTGACACAGGAAGCGCTGATTCCCGTCTTGATGGAAGAGAAAAAAAGAAAGGAGGAAGAAAGGGCAAAGCAGCGGGAAATAGATGAGGAAATGCTGAAGAAAGCACGCCAAGAAGTTTATAAACAGGAGGAAGAAAGCAGGAAAGCTGCAGAGCAAAGAAAAAACACGTTTCAAGAGGAAAGGAAGAGGCTGGAGCAACAAATGTCGCTCGCGCAGGAAGGAGAGGGACAAAAGAAGGCTCCGCTCTCCAGATCGGAGGCAGGAAGGATTATTGAAGAAGAGTTAGAACAACAAAGAATGCGAGAGGAATTAACTCGTATTGAGATAGAGAAAATTAAAGAAAAAGAAAGATTGGAGATTGAGAAACAGAAACTAATAAACGCGAAAAAGGAAGAGCATCCCTCGGCTTTTCAAACAAAAGGCCAAATCCAAACAGCGATCTTTGATGAGAAATTAGACGCACCGGACGGGGGTAATTTTCAAGGCGTTCGGTTTTCCTCAAAGAGAGGAAGCGTAATTGATCTGAGCGGAGAAGAGGGTGTTAGTGGTCCAATAAAAGGGGCGATAGAGAATAGGCCCCTTCAGGAACCTGTCTTCGTACCACGTCCTGCCCCTCCCCAATCACAGCCCCAGGTACAATCCCAACCGCAACATCAGCCCGTTATTCGTAGACCAAAGGATGGAGCAAAACCAGCTACGGGTAGAAATTCTGAATACCGGAAGAGTATTGTGGAGCTGGAAATAGAAAGACAGAGGGAAAGAGAAGAAGAGGCGAGGAGAGAGGCTGAAATCGCAAGACGGGTTCAGTCTGCAAACCAACGCAGTGTTAAAGGGCCTGAAAGCAAGAGCGAGGAGATAAAATCGAAAGACCAGCATTCAAGAGAATTAGCCGAGTCAAATGCTGTTGCTGCGAAAGTCCCCAGCGTGAAGAAGCAGACTAAAAAGTTTGAAAAGAAAAGTGAAGCTTTTAAAGCAACCGGTCAAGGGCCCAAAAATCCTGTCTCAGGTGGATTGACTGGTAAAACCTCAGGATTTCAGACGCGTAATGGAGAAGAAACTGTTGTTCAGCAAGCAAAGTCAACAGTTGTCGAGTCTTCGCCTGTTGACGAGATCGATGCGTTTCGCCAGCCAGTAGCAAACGGTTCGGGGCCAGAGGTAAACGGTTTGGAAACGGAAGAGGAGAGAAAAAGAAGGGAGGAGAAGGAACTTTTTAGGCTGGAGCAAGAGGAAGAGAAAAGACGCAGGGAAGCGCAAAGGCAAGATCTTGAAAGAATCAGGAAAGAAGTAGATCTTAAAGAAGCTGAAGAGATGCTCCGCGTTAAGCTTGCGAAAGAAGAAGAAAAGAAGAAGCAGAGGGAAACCGAACGCAAACTCGCTGAGGAACGTCAAAAAGACCACACGGAAACGCTAAAGAGGTATGAGAATGATGCGACGTCAAGGAAAACGGCGTTCGCAGCGCACAAGTTGATTCTTGAACAGCGTGTTTTGAAAGCACTGGAAGAGAGTAAACAAGAAAGTACTGTTCCTAAGCGGCGCGCGTCCAGCTTTGATCGCCCGTCTGAAGCGTTTGAGCAAGGCGGCTCTCTCGGTTCGGAAAGAGATGAATTTAGCAGTGGAGGAGTAACGCTTAGAAAAGCTAATTTTGAGAAAAATGGAGTGAGAAAAGACTCTAAGGAGGAATTGCGAAAGAAGCGGTACTCTCTTAATCTTCACCACACTCGACGTGGGATAAACTCTTTGGAGGATACATCGTTGGGAAAAGACCGCGTAACTATGGAGGCCGTCGATGACGTCTTTGTAGGAAGACTTAAGTCTCAAGCAGATGTGAATACAGGTGGAGAGCAAGCTAGTGAAGGCAAGCTAAGCAAAGCTAAAAGTGTAGGTGATTTGTCGTTTAAAAAAGGCGCAAAAAATGATGAAGCTCGTTCTTATCCAGTGTTAAGGAGAGTTTCTTTCACCCCAGACCAGACCGATTCCGTGGACGGGGTACCGTCGTTCTCTGACTCTAGAATACAGAAAGAACTTGAGGAACAGCGTTTGCGGGAAGAGATCGTAAAGCAAGAAGTCTTGGAGAGAGAAAAGCGTCATCGACTAGAAGAAGAGAAAAAGAAAACCGTTGAGGTGTCTGCGGGCAAGAAGGAGATGAGTTTAAAAGACATCAAGAGAAATCCTCTTCCTAACAAAATTCAGGTAGTTATATAATAATTATGCGTTATTGACCAAGTCTGAGGTCAACAAAATGGCTGAATATCCATCGTCTCGGTCAATAAAAACGTAAAAAAGAACGAGGCCAACATTCAGCCACCTTGACCGAAAGAGCTTGGTCATTAAAGGATTTACTATATGAACAAAAAGAGAACTTTTTCTTGCGGGACCAACGCATAAGAAACCCGGGAGTGTAGGACGGTCTCATCTTGCCCACTCGGGTAGCCAATCAAAACGCACGATTCGCTTCATGCTGCCCGCTCGCAAATTCAGCTGTATAATAAGTATGCGGTATTGATCGAGCCTGAGGTCAAGATGGCCAAATATTTGCCAAGTTCTAGTTTTTGCTTTATAATGGACCTTAATTTAGTTTCGGTCAATAAAAACGCAAGCTCCCTAAGGTTACTTGAAGTAAACATGAATGTAGAAAATCCTCCTTCCTGTTTTCACCAAGTATGGCAGTCTACTGATTATCGCAAGAAGACTGCCCTTTTATATCGTTTGACCCACCTTTACATGTACTTGTACAGTTCTAATTATGTCACGGAGTTCTTCAAAAATGGTGTAATTTACCAGCTATGAAATCACTGCTTGTACAAATCTCAGATTGAACTTAACGTCTAGTGCAAGGTTTTGCCAATTTTGAAAGCGTGTGGCATTTTTTTCGATTTTTTAGTTTCTATTCCAGGCTTCAACGTTCTCTTAATTTGGTCAGTAGTGACTTTGATTGGGTAAATTTGCCTCCAACAGGTCAAAAAGCCTCAATCCTCGTCATCAAACCGAGACTCGCTGACTCATTCGATGGCAGCCCATTGGGAGACAGTGTTACAGTCAGTACCAGACGGAAAGGAGGCAAAGTAAGGCAGCTGCTTAGTCTCCAAATTACATTATTTGCTTTAATTTTGCCAACTGATTTACTCAATTGATTGAGTACTAGACAGTAAAGTGTAGGCGTGAGTTCGATTCCCGGCCGGATCATTAAATAACTGATGTGCTCTGGTGTATTTCTCTTCATGATTTGTTTTCATTTGCCTCAAGTTTGGCTTCTATGGGAGAGTTTTGTTTTCTCATGAATTAGTGCCGCAGCCTTCTTTCCTGCACGCATTGGTTAGATGTTTCCCTGACACCTTTTTTGTCTTCTCATTGATTTGCTTTAGGAGCCAAGTGAACAAAAGAAAAAGTGTGATCGAGGTAAGTAGTTTGTAGTTCTACCCAAGAAGAATATATTAATGTAATGTAAAAGTGAACAAAGGGGTCGTTTTCGAGGGAAAACATGTAACTGATGCAAAGGACGCGAAAAGATGTAGCAAATCCTGAGCGCGGGAAAACATACCATAGTACCAAGCGTTGTAAAACATTCAACGTGTACGAATGGCGGGAAACTTGCAATGAGTGACAAAGGCGGGAAAAACATGCGTTAGGTACCAAACCTAAGAACACGTGCAACTTGTCCAACTCGGTAGCCTCCGTGGAAGGAACTAT
The DNA here is from genome assembly GCA_942486035.1 of Porites lobata. NCBI lineage: Eukaryota > Metazoa > Cnidaria > Anthozoa > Scleractinia > Poritidae > Porites > Porites lobata. Next base: position 692,991 of record CALNXK010000095.1, read on the forward strand.
TGTTTTTTTCTGCAAAGCACAGGAAGTCATGTAACCCGTCTTACTCAGGAAAACCTGGTATGAAGCGGGAAATATGAAACCAGACTCAATTGAGGAAAAACCTGTAACTGATGACAGTAGGGAATTCATCTTCCGAGAGAACTCTTTGAATGTTAACCAGAGAAGATATACTAGGACCATTTATATGAAGAGAAATACGGCGCATCTTACATAAGATGCAAACTTTACCGTACAAACGGCACATTTCGTTTGAAATAAGACGCGTCTTACTTCAGACGAAATGTGCCGGTTATACGGTACAGTCTGCGTCGTATTTAGGGCGCGTCTTGTTTTTCCTCGTATAAACGGCCTTACTGTCTATCTCATATTCTCATGCTTGAGTTTCCCTCAACTCTGTTTGTTGTTTTTATGCCGTATATTTCGCTTGGAAACTAATTTTCCTTGTTTTTCCATTTCTTTGGCAGCTGGAAAAAGAGGAGGAGAGACGAAGGGAAGAGGAACTTCAGAAGGAAAGAGAAAGAGTTTTGTTAGAAAGACGACAGAAAGAGGAAGAGAATCAGTTTATTAAACAGGTACGTGGAAAGTGAATGTTCCGTTGTTGTTACTGTTGTTGTTGTTTTTTTTATCTACTGTGGTTGCAATCAGTTTTATTTGTTTGAACGTGTGGTTAACGTTTTTCGTTACCCTTTCGTTTTCAGAAGAAGAAGGAACAAGAAATGGAAAGGAAGAGGAAAGAAAAAGAAGAGAAGGTTAGTTTCGGAGACACGTTTAAACCTCACCCCTCAGTATTGGACAAAGACAGACTGATGAAGAAGTTGCTCTTGGATTATTTTCACTTACGAAATCGAAAATTAAAACACTATTTCAAGCCGATATAATCGATAGTTCAAAAAAAATCGATGTATGTTGAAAACTGTTTACTTTAAATTGCAAGCAGACGCTTTTAGATACGGAACCGTTCTTGCTTGCCCTATAATAGTTTCTTTCCGTGAACTAGAGCAACAAGCTCATTTCCTCCTTCAGGTTGTTGAGAGGGTAAACCAAGTCGTTGCCAGTGTATAGATCCTAGTTGTTCAAGGCGTATAACGTTCTCCACTGAATAATATTATATGCTGTCCAGTGGATTAGTATTGCGGAAATCAATTGCGTTATCCAGCAAGCAAACACAGACAAGGATGCCGCTTTTAAAAGCAAGTTAAAATGTTTAAGATGACTAATATGCTAAAATGACAAACACCACACCTCGGTTTTGTCGTTTTGACTGATCAAGGGTTTATACAGAACGAAATTTGAAAAATGATAAAATTGTTTACAACGTGAACCTTAACTGTAACATTAAGTCGGTAAAGTTATTTCTCTGTTTATTCTGTTTCAGGAAAAGCGGCAACAGCGAACTACAGCCATGAAATCCTTATTTGAAAGCAAAGGAACCAAAAATTGAAAAACAGAGTTTTATAGTATAAATAGAGACTAATTTGAAGATTTTTCTAGACTTTTTGTTAAGAAAGTATTAAATGGTCGCGCTGTATTTAGTAAGTCCAAAACCCTTTCTTATGATATACATTTTTTGAACAAACCTGTATTGAGCAGATACCGGATAACAGAAGCGCTTGCCACCAAGCCAAAAATCCGAAAAGTTTGGATCGAAGGTTAATGCTAAGGTCGTTTTCTCGTAAATTCCAACCGAAAACTGATTTAGGACTTCGTTTTGAGGTAGTCCAATCATTCCGGTTGGTATGGACAAAACAAACTGTCGCTTACCATTTACCCTTCTTTGCGTTCAAATCTTGCGCTTTTTATATTCGCGCCTTTTTTTATCAGATTCAAACCGTACATTTCTCCGGTGCGCTAAAAAAGGTGGCTTACATGCCACGGTCAGGTAGTAAGTACCCTAGGGAGCGCACTGCTCAATACTGGCTTCTGTCTGTGTTCGTGTAAGGGTATTTACGTACTACAAGCAAGAGCCCCCGAGTCACAACCCCTGAGTAGTATCTGTGTTACGCCTTTCCCATCTTAAACAAGTAACTAACTTAGGGGTCTTAAACATAAAAAGGTGTTTGGCTTATTTTCAGTCCTTAATAGAAAGATTGCTTCCTCACAGAAGAAGCGTTTAAGAGATGTTCGTGTTCGAAAGGTGACGACTAGCTGGGTCTAGTTTTAACATGATTTGACCACGTCTTAGTGGTGTTATTAGTGAGTTTACGAAACAGGACGGCAGGAAAAAGAGGACAGCAAAATGTTTCTGCGTGACAAACGTGACAGGGCTATAACTTGCATGTTATGTCGTGATCTTCACTTAGGATTAATGTTTTGTGGTTTTTACAAAAAGATCTGTTTAAAGGAAAGTGATGTTTAGCGAAAAGTTATTTCAAACAAAATTGTTGTCACGGTTGTCACACAAGGTTTGCTGTCTTCTTTCCTCTCCCGTCCTGTTGCGTAAGTTCACTAATAAGGAGTTTACGCGACGACGACGGCGACGGCAACGAGAACAGCAAAAAAGCAATAGGTTTAAGGTGATGTTACACGAGACGATTCGCAACCACGATTTTTAGCGCAACACAGCGTTGCAACATTGTTGTGATATTGTTTCGAATAGGTGCAACATTGTTCCAACATAGCAAGGGTGTGTTGAGCTAAAAATCGTCGTTGCGAATCGTCTCGCGTAACATCACCTTTAGACTAGTAAAACAACAAATTTGCACGTGCATCACGCTTTTTTGTACATTTTTCTGTCGTCGTTGCATGAAACTACCTATACTAATTTCACGTTTTGTCGAGGACGGGAGCAAAAGACAACAACTTTCTTTGTTGCAGTCCTTTAGAATTCAACTACAAGAAAATTTGCCAACATTTGACGAATTAAACGTGATGGGATAAGGGCGATTAAGTTTGAGGCAGCGCAAATTCACTTTTTAAGAGACGTTTTCGTAGCCGTCGCCGTCGTCGTGGCGTAAACTCCTAAATTGTTTGCAGTCGCAGATCCAGGGGAGATCAAATTGAGGCCCGAAAGGCCGAAAAAAATGTTTTGGAGACCGGTCACTCCCCCTGGGTCTAGATGACCAGGCCCCCCTTATCTCAAAGTCTGGATCCGGCACTGGTTTGTTCCCTTAGAACACAGTCTCAGTAGTCTGGGGCTTGGGGCCAACCATCTCATCCGGGAGCTTTCCTGGAAGAAATGGGCTTTGGGCTGATTTAATACTGTAAGACAAGGTCCATACCTGGTGACCTGGGACCGTTTAGTAGACAAGCGTATCGTTCATTAACATTTTTCTCTATGTAAAAGGGATTTTTATAGTCTTTTTTTGGGCAAGAAAGTAGCATTCCAAAGCATTGCGTGAGATCGTACTCTTTATTTACAAACGTGTTATTTAATTTTGAATTAATATTTCTTTCTAACAGCTTAACCGTTTTCTGTCATCCTAAACCACCGCCTTAATGGTTGCGTTAACTCTTTCACTCACAGAAAAGGCCAAAGTCTAAATTGGACAGAAATTCCAAATTTCATTTTATAAAATTCGGAGAAACAAGTAGTACAACGTAAGAGCACTGCCAAAGAGGTTTAATTTGAATGGTCACATTAACGGATTTGGTCCACAGACTCAAAAGTTAGACCACCTCATAGGATTCCGTTCGTTCTGGAGTGAAAGAGTTAGTTAAAGAAGCCTGCACTTTACCTTAGGATTTATGATATAGCTACTGCCATAACTCTTAATTGGTAAAAATTAATTCTTTTAGTCATAATGTTTACAATTCAAATAAAAATACATTCTTATATGAAAATAGTTTGAAAAATAAACGATAGAATTAGAAATGGATTTTGCAATCCCTTTGACTTTCTATTGAAACAAGATGCTTTTGCATAAATGATATATCTAGTATCTATCCATTTAGTAATGATTCCTCTAAGGAAAGAATTATTAGCTATTTTTGTATAACCGTCGGAACGTGAATTTTTAGCGCTGAGAGATTACTTTGCGATCTGTTACCCTCACTATATTGCTTAAACCTATGCCTGAATTTAATCGGATAGTGAAAATGACTGAAATAAAATGGGAATATAGCAACAAACTTTACTCTCTTTTTTGTATCTGGATCTTAGGTTGTCTCCACACTACCTTAATATAGGAAATTAACGCTCCATGAAATTAACGCGAATCGTTGAAATTCGCGTTAATTTTGTTGAGCGTTAATTTCCGCGACGTTAATTAAGTGCAGCGATAATTTCCGCGCTCTTAATTTCCAGTATCTTAACCCCAATTTTGGAACCTGTCCAGACATTCTTGACACCTAAAAAACATTAACTACAAGCTTTCTTTCTTTCCATTTACCATTTATCTTTCATCTTTCACAAAAGCGAGGGCGAAGGTTTACACTATTTCGAGTTCATCTTCATCGTTGTCGATATCAGAAGTGATGTCAATATCTTGTCCTTTGATTTCGCGTAATTAATCGCGTTAATTTCCTTTATTATGAATTTCTACCTCCTCTTTCGCGTTAATTTTCTTTATTCGAAAGTCGTTTTCCATTAAATTTGGGTTAATTTAAGTCGCGTTAATTTCCAATACCTTAATTTCATGGAGCGTTAATTTCCTATAATAAGGTAATTCAGTAATTCGTTTTTGTTAACAAATCCATCAAAAGCTCCTTTCCCATGCAGCCTTTTCGACTATTCCACACTGAGAACTCGTCCACACTAATGCCTTTTCGTTTGAAACGAATACTTTTGTGCATTTTGGCCCTGCTTTACATACATACATACTTTATTGGCTCGTCCCCACGGGGCTTTTCAGAGTCAATTTTACATTACAAAATTATAAACCAAGTACATGACAATAAGAATATAACAATGATAAAAGAAGACAAAGGTCAATAAAATTAATTAAATTAATTAAATAAAGCAGTCATTAAGAAGCTTTTGCCTGAGTAAACACTTGAACTCCGTCACGGATGGGCTAAGTTTGAGCGCAGGCTGCAACTCATTCCAGAGAGAGGTTGCTCTATATTGAAAGGTCCTTTGGCCGCTGGCAGTGCGGAAGAGTGGTATGTTCAAAAGTTGAGAAATTCTCGTATTCCTTGTCGAGACGGCGGATCTTCCAACGAGCTTTGATGTCAAATACTCCGGAGCACAACTCGTCATGCACTTAAAAACCAGAACAGCAAAACGAAAATAAAGTTGTTGCCTGATTGGTAGCCAGCGCAAGTCTTTTAGCAAAGGAGTTATGTGATCGAATTTTTTAGCGCCGCTCAAAATACGACAAGCGAAATTCTGTACTGCTTGGAGCTTGTCCAGATTAGTTTGAGTAGTATTGCTCCAAACAGAAGAGCAATAGAAAAGCCAGAAAAAGCCAGAAAAGCCAAACAGAAGAGCAATAAAAAAGCCATCGAAAGCCTTAACTTCGTAGCTTATCATGCGGGATATGTTGGCTGGGAATTAACGAGAATACCGCTGGCGCTGTTGACGCAAGCGCAGTATGACTTGCTTTATTGACTATTCAGCACAGGGTTCTGTAAATTGTAAATATCTTATTATCCACTCCCCTCAGGGCTTTTCAGGGATAATTTACAACACTGGTTGGGGGACTTTGCCAGACTGCTTAAGGTGCAGTTTACAAGTAGTGAAGGAATGAGTAATGATGCCCCCATACATGAGTGTGAAAGTGAGATAGGCCACTACACCGGGCACTACGTGCCCTACTCTTTACGAAGAGTGTGTGGGTTCTTTAACGTCCCACAGATTTAATACATGTGCAAGGGCTTGTGAGACGGGGCCTACGGTTTATCGTCCTTATCCGAGAAGACTAGAAAGTCTAGCCGTTTGCAGATATTATTACAAAGGCAGCACTTTCTCCTCAGTTATTTAAAGACCCTGAGTGTTGGTCCGGCCGGGGTTTGAACCCGCGACCTCCCGCTCAGTAGACCGGCGCTCTCCCAACTGAGCTAACCAGCTCGTGCTTGTAGAGGGGTTAGACTCTTCCATATGGACTTTAGTATGGCCTTCGATATGGTGAAGCACGTCTTACTCGCTGATAAGCTTAAAAGTCTTGCTCTCAATCCTTATATTCAGAATTGGTATCTTAGTTTTCTTTTTGATAGGCAACAAAGTGTTGTAAAAAATGACAGCTTTGTCGGAGAATGGAAAGATGTCAATAAGGGTACGACCCGAGGGTCCGTCAACGGGCCTGATTTATTCAATGTTTTCCTGAATGATCTCAATATTCAGTTAGAAGGTGTTGATATACTTTTTAAATATGCCGATGACTCGAATATTGTAATCCCTTTGTGGAAAGATGGAGTTGATCAGTGACAAGAGGTGGTTAACAATTTTTTACGCTGGTCTGAAGAAACCCCCATGTCATGTAATCCAGGAAAGTGCAAAGAACTCACTATGCGTAAAAAAAGGGTTTATTAACTGTGTAAAATCAATAACAATGCAGCGAGCTTAAACTATTAGGTGTGATATTCCAGAACAATAAACACTAGTCACTTGCGTGAAAAGCTTGTTAAGGCTAACAAATGCTTGCACGTAATATGAACTCTTCGGCAAGAGGGGTACAATCAGGAGGAGCTGGATTATCTGTTTCAATCAATTGTTATGCCTAATTTTTTGTACGATTTATCGGTATAAATGGTTTCCACTGTGACGTCATCAAATTGTAAAGTCAAAATAGTTTACGAATTCTTATTTACACTAGGTTGAAGATAAACAAAAAGTAAATCTTTGTATACGTTTCCATTTTCGTGGCATGTTTCGTTTCGAAAATACAGCAATTTGAACTTCCGAGTTTTCACATTGCGTGACACCCAAATAGGAATGCTGTCTTGTTGAAAAAAAGTCTCTCCTCTTGATTTTCAGCAGTATAACTACGTCAAGTATTAGAAGATATGTTTATGCGTACGTATGCTAGTTCTCGAGTGAAAAGAAATAGCTTTTATAGAAAAAGTGAACTCCAGATGTTTTTGTTGATTTCCGGCGGTCAATATGGCATCTCCATACAAAGCTCTACAAAGGTGTGCGAAACGTTTCGGCAAATCACTCAGAAACTGTGGGCCACAAAGACCTGAGACTTGGATAAACTGTTTATATATTAGTCTTTTATAGCATGTCATTTTCTTGGCTTCTTCCACTGGACGGTTTCCAATTTAATTTTTTGTTGCGTGACAGTGAAAACGATCTGTACGGAGCCTCCTCTTCTGGGGTCAATTTAGGGACGGACCATAAAAAAGCATATCGGGTGGGTGGGGGGTAGAAGTGCCAAAAAAAATATTCGCGCAAGGGAAAATTAAATGAAAAAAAAATCATGCACGCCAATTAATCCTAACAAATATTCATGCTATGGCCTAAAAAAAAATTCATACAAGGAATTTGATAACGAAGAAAAATTCCCGCAGCTCGAAAATTCCCCTTCCCCCCCCATAACTTTTCTAATGGTCCGTCGCTTAATAAAACTTTTACCAGACTCTAAAACAATGGCCACGCTTGTAAATTACACTTGTAAACGTTTTACTGAATTGACCCCTAATCTTAACAACGTACATCATTTTTTAGATAGGTGCTATAAAGGCAGGTACATATCGAGGAAATTGAATATAAGGGAGCTGTTTGAAAGATCAGATTGCCCTATTTTTAGAAAGGCATTGAGAACAAATTCGCCCCTTGTGAAGGTTTTACCAGAAAGGAATTTCACCAATTACACCGCGCTAAGAAAACCATACTTTCATCATCCCGCTATACTGGCAACAGAGCGCGTCAAATCGTCCTATGTGAATAGACTTATCTTTAGCTACGATATTAATTCCTTCATGTTAATAGTTGAGTAATTGTTCTAAGAGCTCTTAACTTTTTTTTTACCTGAATAACTATTTTTGTCTTGTAACTTAAGATACCTATTTTTATCTTTTGAATTTATTAAAGACATCTATGAAGACATCTATTAGTGAGAAGTACACATGTCCGAGAAATGCCTGGGAGCAGCAACATATCGGGAGAAAGACGTTTCTGATGGCTTAGTGCCAAAAACCAATACGCTGAAATGCACCTGTGGGAGTCCAAGACGGGTTGATGTGGACAGGGCCTCAACCGAAAACCCACATCTGAGGGTATAATATAGAGATTAAGCCAGGGCTAAAAGCGAAACTCTCGTTAATATACTTATGATTTACTCCACAAAAAAATCGTGCAATGCTAAACGTCGACGACAAGGAAAACGGCAAAAATAAATCAGAAGGTCTAATTGTGCAGCACACTTTTTTATACATTTCTTTCCTTTTGTTGTTGCACAACTACAACATAAAACTTACTAGTTACACGTTTTATGGAAGAAATGTCGTATATGTGCTCACACAAAAAGTTGTTGCCTGTCTTTCTGTTCGGTAAGCTGTTTCCGTTTACATTAAAGATCGAGGTTTCAATAGTTTTGCATATATGATGATAAAACTATCAGTTTTAAAATGAAACAAAATGGAGTAGTTTGCTACCAAATACCCGCGCTCCTATTCTTTATAATAAAAAAAAGTTACCGGGACAGTTTCAAGAAACGGCCCCCAGTTCCCACTTCCTGTACCTAGCTAACCTTTTTCCCCTCCAGGGTTCGACCACCAACAGTTAGAAACGCTTCTTGAGTCGGATGGCTGAAGCAAGTTGCTGATACTCCTTTGCTTGTTCAAGGTCACCTAAGTCCTGGTAAATTGAAGCTAGGTTACCGTAGCTTGTTGCAACAGAAACATGTTCAGCACCAAGCTTCTTGAGTTGGATGGCTAAACCACGTTGCTGATACTCCTTTGCTTGTTCAAGGTCACCTAAGTCGTGGTGAATTGAAGCTAGGTTACCGTAGCTTGTTGCAACAGAAACACGTTCAGCACCAAGCTTCTTGAGTTCGATGGCTAAACCACGTTGCTGATACTGCTTTGCTTGTTCAAGGTCACCTAAGGCCTTGTGAATTGAAGCTAGGTTACCGTAGCTTGTTGCAACAGAAACATGTTCAGCACCAAGCTTCTTGAGTTGGATGGCTAAACCACGTTGCTGATACTCCTTTGCTTGTTCAAGGTCACCTAAGTCCTGGTGAATTGAAGCTAGGTTACCGTAGCTTGTTGCAACAGAAACATGTTCAGCACCAAGCTTCTTGAGTTGGATGGCTAAACCACGTTGCTGATACTCCTTTGCTTGTTCAAGGTCACCTAAGTCCTGGTGAATTGAAGCTAGGTTACCGTAGCTTGTTGCAACAGAAACATGTTCAGCACCAAGCTTCTTGAGTTGGATGGCTAAACCACGTTGCTGATACTCCTTTGCTTGTTCAAAGGCACCTAAGGCCTTGTGAATTGAAGCTAGGTTACCGTAGCTTGTTGCAACAGAAACATGTTCAGCACCAAGCTTCTTGAGTTCGATGGCTAAACCACGTTGCTGATACTCCTTTGCTTGTTCAAAGGCACCTAAGTCGTGGTGAATTGAAGCTAGGTTACCGTAGCTTGTTGCAACAGAAACATGTTCAGCACCAAGCTTCTTGAGAAAGATGGCTAAACCACGTTGCTGATACTCCTTTGCTTGTTCAAGGTCACCTAAGTCGTGGTGAATTAAAGCTAGGTTACTGTAGCTTGTTGCAACAGAAACATGTTCAGCACCAAGCTTCTTGAGAAAGATGGCTAAACCACGTTGCTGATACTCCTTTGCTTGTTCAAGGTCACCTAAGTCCTGGTGAATTGAAGCTAGGTTACCGTAGCTTGTTGCAACAGAAACATGTTCAGCACCAAGCTTCTTGAGTTCGATGGCTAAACCACGTTGCTGATACTCCTTTGCTTGTTCAAGGTCACCTAAGGCCTTGTGAATTGAAGCTAGGTTACCGTAGCTTGTTGCAACAGAAACATGTTCAGCACCAAGCTTCTTGAGTTTGATGGCTAAACCACGTTGCTGATACTCCTTTGCTTGTTCAAAGGCACCTAAGGCCTTGTGAATTGAAGCTAGGTTACCGTAGCTTGTTGCAACAGAAACATGTTCAGCACCAAGCTTCTTGAGTTGGATGGCTAAACAACGTTGCTGATACTCCTTTGCTTGTTCAAGGTCACTTAAGTCGTGGTGAATTATAGCTAAGTCATTGTACCCGGATGCAACATCGACATTTTGGTCACCCAAAAGCCAGATGCGAACAGCGAGAGAGTTTTCCAAGTATGTCTTTGCCACGTTAAATTCACAGTGTATTTTACATATGTCGCCAAGATTCGACAATTTTTCAGAAATGTCCTGAACATGGACTTGAGACATATTTTTTTCCATAATTACTTTATTAATTGGTACAATTAGGGCACGTAGGTGCGGAATGATGTGCATGGTCTCCATTGTTCTATTTTCGTGTGGAATTGTGACTATAAATTTGTTAAATGATGTAAAAGCTTCTCTTACAACCTTGATGGTTTGATTCTCTGTACAGTCACTCATCACCCATTTTATTGCGTCGTGCACAACCTGATGTACACGAATGTAGTAGCAGCTATCTTCGTCTTCCTCTAAAAGAAGCAGTGAACATCTTCTGAATCTCCTGCGAATGTGTTCCTTGTCCTCTTTGTCATTGTGTTCGAGAACGTTTTTAAGGTAACTAACCGCTATGTCAACGTTTAATGGTTGTGGTGCGGACAGAGAAAGAAATTTGAATAGGTGTTCAAAAAACTTGTCGGATTTAACTTGTGCGTCGACAGCTAACGTTATTGCTGCAGTCATCGTATTTGGATAAATTGGGTTGGTATCAGCAAGGGTATCCTCGGTCGTTTCTCGTTTTCCTTTTTCTAAAATCTTTAGGTATTCTTCCCAGCCAAAGTGCTTTAATGCGTTGTCCTGCCGAATGTCTTTGACAAACACAGCCGCGCCTGCTAAAGCGAGTGGCTGATAATCCAATTTCTGGGCAACGTTTTCCGCTAGCTCGTTGTCGAAGACCCCAGAAAGCTTGGCCAATAAGGAAGTGGCATCGTAAGGATTCATTCCTTGGCTTACTGAAATGTGATTGATGAAAGAGCTTTTTAATGGGATGGACTTTGTATCCTGGGTTGTAATTAATAACTGACCTCTTGCCCACGTCTCGGTTCCAGACTGTGGTAGGTGATCATGTACAAAATTCAGTTTAGTCACATTGTCCACCACAATTAGCCACGACGTGTAACACCCGATTTTTGCAGCAATAAGCATCTTGAGATTGGCAATCTTGTCCTCAATGTTCAAATCCTTAGAGCTCAAGGTTTGTATCACTGAAAAGTCTGGGCACTTTAACTGACGAGCAAAATTGGCATATGACTCCAAAAGTGAATTTTGACTGGCAGCGTTTATGGTCATCACAAAGGACGAAGTGCCTGGTATTTCTTTTACTTCATCAAAGACTTTTTTAGCGACGAGGCCAGCTAGTTGTGATTTGCCACTTCCTGGATTCCCTGAGATGTACAGATAACTCAACCTGTTCTCGTTGGCCTTCTTTAGTTCCCTTAGCTGATGGGCTATTTGTGCTACTTCACTTTCACGGCTTTCAATCTCGTGTGTAGGTTTAGGAGGAAGAACACAGAATGAAGGCGCTTCTTTCTGAAGCTGATCTTCAAGAACCTGGCGCTGGTTCTCCTTTTCTTGAAGTTCTTGTTTAAGATCGTCAACCTCTTTCAGAATTTTATCTAATTCGTCGGTTGGGAAACTTTTCTGATTTTTTATCTCATCGATTTTTACAGTAGAGAGACCAAGCGCATGGAACGCAACATGAACTTTGCTAATAGCATTCTGAAAATCGATCTCAGGGAAACTTCCCTGTGGTATGTGGGCGAATTCCTCGTTCCTAAAATTTCTAAGGTTATCTACATTGTTTCTGACTGTTGAGGCAAGGTAGGGCCCGACAAAATCAGAGTAAAGGATGGCATAAAAGAGCATTGTGCAATCCCAGTCCGCTCTGTTTCCACTTATCATAGTGGCCAAAAGATGAGCATTTCTTCTCTGATTTCTTGGAGACTCGCCGTTGTAAAAGTCCGTTCCATTCTGGGCCACATCTTTCCATTCTCCCAATGGTGTTGATCTATATTGATTGTCCCACTCACGTTTAAAAAGCTCTCTGAGGCCTTCAGCTAGTATATCAGTAGTTACATAACAAATTCTGAAGTAGTTTAGCTGTTCCTCGGTGTATCTCTTTGAAAGGGCCATGTGGGACGAAACGCCGAGGCTTGGAACCTTTGGAAAAATAAATCAGGGAAAAAAATACAGGATCTCTCAATATGATTTAAGCGAAATAACTTCTGTTGTTCTAAATTGTCGTTACTAACTCGATCGACGTCAATCAGTAAAGCTACTAAATATAGTAGGTGTTCCTTGGTTGAGTATTTTGAGAAACTTCTCAATCTACGCTAACAGGGTAAAAAATGTGTTGCTCGAAAAGGCGAAAGAAGCTGACGTAAAATGCTTTACTTTTAAACTTGCCCTCGTTTTTGAATTTTAACAATAGAATCAAAGATCTTTTAAGAGATATATAATAAGGAAGTCGGCTATGGTTTAGGCGCTGATGTGAATTGCAGCAACATGATTAAAATCATGTCGAAATTCGTGTTAAAAAACTGTTTAATATTCATCATTTGTAAACTTCCTTAATATATTGTTACTTTTATCAATTTTTTTTGATAGTAATTGTAAGATCCAAGTGTAACATTTTTTTCTATTATTCGTTCTTGCGTAATTTGTTTTTCCTAGTTTATACTTCTTTTCGTCCTTTTGTTTAGTCTTTTTTTGCGTTAATTTAGGTGTTTATTCCTTTCTGTCAGTTTTCGCGCCCTCGTTAGCGTTTCTTTGCTGTTTCATCTTCATTAGCGCCTTTCTAAGTTTCTATAGTTTTATTTTCCGCATGTTCTAGCGTATTTTTCATATCGTAGTTTTGCAGTACAGTTTGGGCAGTTCATTTTGGTCCGCGCTTAGCGCAGTTCTGTTTAGTTTCTTGCAAGTCTCTTCGCGTTATTAGCAGTCCGCTTCAAAGCAGTTTTCTCTGGCCGAAACAATGTAAGTGTACTTCACAGTCCTCGTTTTGCAGTTTTGTTATTTCCTTACCCTAATTTACCTTAGTCGCATCTTGTAACTTTTTGCTCTTTTACCGTTTTAGTTTCAACCCACGCTGTTTGTATGCACACTCTTAGTACCAAGCACGTCGGCTACAATAAATCTTCATTCGAATTTGGTTTGTGGTGTTGTTATTAAAGGCCAAGAGACTTACACGCTTATTGCAGTTTTCAGTAATTGTATCCGTCGCCGTAACTTCGATTTAATTAGTTCATCTTCGAAAAATTGTGATTGAGGCCTAGTTAACATCACGAGCTTTATAGTTTCCTTTAGGCCTCCTCGCCATTACTTTCTACACTTTGTATTTTTTTGTTTTTGTAATCATGTAATTTATCTGTGTGGCAAAATAAATACAAAATACAAATACAAAACATAAGCTTGAGCGCAAGCACGGTTTAGGAGTTGATTTAATTTGAAGAACGGAGTTAAGTCTTCTGTTACGTACTTCTTTAAACAGGCTTTCTGTTCGTCTGTGGAGGATGGAAAGATTGGCAAAGGAAATAAATGAAAGAATCAAAGAAAGGTTGAAATCGTTTCGCATCATGCGCTAAAAACAAAATGCAGAACTCTTAACTAAATCTTAGACGTGTTGCAATCTCATTTTTAGCCATTTCCATGCATAAATTGAGCAATTGGTGAAAAAACCGGTCCGAAAAGAGGGATTGTCTCTACCTTCTGGTCACTAAAGCTTATTTAAGTGAAGAAGGAGAGGATTTTTATTTAAAATGTTGTAAAAATAAGCCCACTGAGGCGCTTTCTGAGTGGCAGTAAGGTAATTGCAACGTGCCAGCACTGAAACGTGACTGACTTTAATCTAAACAATTCGACATTACAATATCTTAAACAAGCGCACCTATTACGGATTTGAATTTGAAACATTGGTCCGTTTCGCTTTGACCCTGAAGAACTTAGTGACTGACAACAAACACAGTATTTACTTTGAAACCCTTATAATTATGGGTTTATGGGTTTATCTGGGTTTCAATGTCAGATCTGGAAGTTTGTTCAAAAGAAGAGGACATTACGATATGCATGGCGTATTTACACTTCTTGTTGTCTACTGTATTCAAGTGCTCAAGTGCGGAATGCATATTGACTCGCCGATGTTCGCTTTCGTGTAACCATGCATATCAATGTCTTGTAACAAAAATAAATATGACCACGAATTGATTTTTAACCCAATTTATTGCACAATATCAAGAGCCATAATGGGACTTGACAATGTTGAATTTAGGGAAATAGCAACAAATATGTTTTTTCAAGAAAACCAATATAAACTTGCTAGAAAACTAAACATCAAAAAACTCCTGGGGCGGAAACGGGATGCGGGGGGGAGGGGGGGTATTCATTGAGCACAATCTGGTTAAAATAACATGAGGCGCTAATGCAGTAAATTAATTAGCAGGAATTCACGCAAATCGTTTTGGGATGGAATTGTGATGACTGAACCTAGGCGTAGCGAAAATGTTGAATATTTTTTGGTTTTTTAGCGTCATTGATCGAAAAATAGCATGTCATGTGCTTGCTTTCTGCGAAAACATAGACAAATCGCTTGCCGTATTCCAGGTATTCCTTTTGTCTTTCTTTCCCCAAAATAACGGCAGTAGATTTAAGAAAGGGTCCCTTTTATGAGTACCACTGACACAAAAAGGCGGTTCATATAGTATCAGCTTCACAAAATAACGCATTTTTAGCCTAATGCATTTAAGCCATTTAAGTGCCCCACTGAATTACTGTATTTTTAAACATCATTGCCTTTTAAAACAGTTCCTTTATCTCTGTTGTACGTTGTCTGCACCTCAAGTCAAGCACACAATACAAGGCGCAGAACAAGATATTATTCCTTGATTAACATTTTAAAAAATAGATGCTTGTGGCCATTTGGTTTAGCCAGAGACGGTTCAAACACCAAATGGATCCTTTAATGCTCCTGTGAAAGCAAACGTTAAACCCTCTCCCCTCACCGGCCTTCTGTTTGTGATGCACTGTATAGCAAGCAGTGCACATACAGAACCGTTTAGTTCGATTCTGAAATGGCCGTCGCTAGACTACTTGTCTACTAATTGTACACTTACTTGGGGGTGTTCTCCCTGTAGACTGTTGATTTTTTTCGGAATGAAATCAGTGAAATTTCAGCTGAGGGTCAAGAGAAAAGAGACGGACACTCCACTTCGAGTCAAAAGTGAAAGCAATGTACGGTACCGTACCGTGCTGTGACGTTTGTAGTGTTTTGCTCTTAAATTTTTTGTCAAACATGCGCATCGACCCCTAACATACATTTTCCCTCAGCGCCCACGCAAAGGTTGTCGTGGTTAATGAGTTCATTGTTTGAGATGAACACACGCCGTAGAGTCTAAAGTCAAAGCAACCTATTTTTATCATCCTGTTTTTGCTTCGAGCCAATGCTCATTTGATGACCGGCACGTATTCTTCTCCTCATAAACCCACCTCAAAGTAATGTTGACAACAATCTTGGGCAAAATAGAATGGAACAACAAAGCCCACTCCACCCCAAGGATGAAGCCGCGCAAAAGCCAAAACGCGCCATTTTCCCATCCTTGAAATTTATTGGGAGGGGGGAGGGGGACGGGGCGGAAAAATTTTTCAATTTCGTCTGTCTTAGAGCTGTGGTACCACAGTTTGAAACGTGCGCAAAGAGAGTCAAAACAAGGTTTCATCCACCGCTAACCGTTATGTTTTCTGCTTCACCAACGCGCCCTCTGTCGGTTTATTTGGTATCCGAATTTTTGTCCAGACCGAGTTAGCTTTCCCTTGAAACACGTGAGATGGGGGATCTTACTAGCTTTAAACTCGCCATATCTTAGGATATAACTTTTATCATGTTTTTATCTTATTTCTAATACTCATTTCTTGCTGTTATACTGTATTGTTAGTTAATCACTAGTCTTATTTTTTATAAATTGTAATTATCACACGGCATGTCTGAAAACCAGCTTGCTGAGCCATTTACCGTGTTTAAATAAAGTTGATTGATTGATTGATTGATTGATTCAGCGCTTACTACTCTCATTCCAGGTCTGTTCACTGTGCCCCTGATGAGAATGACAAACATCAATCTATGTTCCGATCTATTTGAATGAGCTCACTAAAACTTAATAACAATGTACCATACCTATTTGTAAATTTAGTTCTTGTATGAGTATTTATTTATAAATGAGTATGTATCACTTACTTAATGCTATACATTCTAATTTAAAAAAATATGTAACGTGTTTGTGGCTATTTTTTCCACAGCTACATGTAGTTTACGCTCAATGAACTAATGTGTGGTCATTGAACTACTGGTGTGGTTATTGAACTGTTGGGTGGTAATTGAACTAACAAAAAGAAAAAAACTACGCAGGATAGTTACAATGACAGCTGTCACAAGGGTTTGTACTGGAAGAACATCTCATATAAGCCATCAGGGTTCTGTGGTTCTACACATAAATCTTGTAAATTAAGAATTTTCACGATTGTCTTAAATCTCTGCCATGCGCCTTACAGGCTTTGAATTTTCGGTCACGAATTCCTGTTTGTACTCTTTTTCTACTGCTCTCAGTTAGTATCTTTTTGAAGAAATAATTGATAGAAAAATTGGGTGCAAAGCCTTGTCACCCACATATACAAGATATTTAAGGGTTGCCATCTGGACAAAATTTTATCATCGAGTAGCAATATAATGGTCTGGCAATTGGGGTCCTTACAAACTGAAACCTGCTCCTTCAATTTTTAAAAATTGAGGTAATTCATTTTCAGACTCAAAAATCAAATTCCTTGATCTCCGGTCAGTTGACGAGCTGCCTCTTTCATCATAGAGCCTCCTGTTTGTTGATATATACCAAAACTCATTGAGTGTCAAGGAATAAACGACAGCTACTGGAAAGAGGAAGTTCTGCCTCAAAAAGCTTTTGATACTTACAAAATAGGTGTGGGGGGAGTCTGTACTCGTTAATTATAATTCATTTCTTGGTTTTTCAAGAGTTGGAAATTCTCCTTTCAATTTACAATCGACCATTGATTCGATGATTTATTGCCCAAGCAGCCTGGTTTCCAGGCATCATGCGCCAAAAGCAAAAATACAGAACTCTTAACTAAATCTTCATGAGACGTGTTGCAATCTCATTTTTAGCCATTTCAATGAAAAGTGCAATTGGTAAATTGGTTGGGGGATTTATTCATTGAGTACAATCTCGTTAAAGTAACATATGGCGCTGGTGTAGTAAATTAATTAGCTGGAATTCACACAAAACGTTTTGGGACGGAATTGTGATCTGACTGGACCTAGGCGCAGCGAAAACTTTGAATTTGTTTTTGTTTTTTTAGCGTCATAGATCGAAAAGTAGCGGAAACGTTTGGAACCATCACTGGACCATTTCGTTTTGGGGTCATGTGCTTGCTTTCCGCGAAAACGTAGACAAATCGCTTACCGTATTTCAGGTATTCCTTTTGTGTTTCTTTCCCCAAAATAACAGCTGCAGTAGATTTAAGAAAGGGCCCCTTTTATGAGTACCACTATGTTCATAGCATCAGCTTCACAAAATAACGCATTTTTAGCCTAATGCATTAAAGTGCCCTACTGGATTATTTTTAAACATCACTGCCTTGTAAACTGACAGTTCCTTTATTTCTGTTGTACTTGTCTGCACCTCAAGACAAGCACACAATACGAGGCGCAGAACAACATATTATTCCTCGATTGAATTTTAAAAAAATAGATGTTTTTGGCCGTTCGGTTTAGCCGGAGACGGTCCCAACACCAAATGGATCCTTTAATGCTACTGTGAAAGCAAACGTTAAACCCTCTCCCCTCACCGGTCTTCTGTTTGTAATGCAAATATAGCAAGCAGTACACATACAGAACCGTTTAGTTCGATTCTGAAATGGCCGTCGCTAAACTACTTGTCTCCTAATTGTACACTTACTTGGGGGTCTTCTCACTGTAGACTGTTGATATATTCCGGAATGAAATTAGTGAGATTCGTCAGATTCCAGCTGATGGAGAAAAGAGACGGACATGCCACTTCGAGTCGAAAGTGAAAGCAATCTGCGGTACTTTACCGTGCTGTGACGTTTGTAGTGTTTCGCATGTTAAACTTTTTTGTCAAACATGCGCATTGACCCCTAACATACATTTTCCCTCAGCGCCCACGCAAAGGTTATCGTGGTTAATGAGTTCATTGTTTAAGATGAACACACGCTGTAGAGTCTAAAGTCAAAGCAACCTATATTTATTATCCTGTTTTTGCTTCGAGCCAATGCTCATTTGATGACCGGCACGTATTTTTCTCCTCATAAACCCACCTCAAGGTAATGTTGACAACAATCTTGGACAGAATAGAATGGAACAACAAAGCCCACTCCACCCCAAGGATGAAGCCGCGCAAAAGCCAAAACGCGCCATTTTCCTATCCTTCGGAGGGGGGGAGGGGGCGGAAAAATTTTCAATCTCGTCTGTCTTAGATTGAAGCTCAGTTGAATTCTATCGGTAATAGTGGCCGAGGTATAGATTTTGTACTGCATCGCGGGGTTGTTTCTCTTTGTGGCTGAGCCAGGTAAAAGAGTTTTTAGGTTGTACAAAGGTACTTGAAACATACCTCAAGCAACTTTTGGCTTGTATACGGGGGAGGGAGGAGGGGTAGAGGGTCCAAATCTGCCGTCTCCCGTACCTTGTATTCCCGGCTCCTGTCCCTTCTTTCTTGGTTTCCTTTCCGATTGCGAAATATTAAGCATTGTTGGAAAATTTCCCTCTGTTTCTTTCGCTTCCTCCCGCCTCCCATAACCACCCCAGGCTTCCACCCCCTAACCTGTTCTAGGAATTAAGAAAGCGCGATCACGCACTCATGTTTTCTCGTGCCTTTCTGAGTTACGCGTCTTTCCTACTATCTGAGAGCCTGAAACAGGCTACCACCCCTTTGTCCTCCACTACAAGTATGGTAGATTCTTTTAGAGTAAGCCCAGCGATGCCATGTAATTAGAGTACCCAGAAAAAATATCTTGCTTCCCCACACACTCAACATGCTCAATTGAAATCTATAATGCAGGGAAAGCATGTCTATAAAATGTAGCCTGCACCTCTGGCTCTCTGTGAGATGGATCTGTTGGTCGCGTTATAGACCAGGTTGTAGACTCTGTTTGTAAGAACGAATATAATTGGCTTGACGGAAAATTAGCAGGAACTGTAAAGCATAAAAAGATAAGCGAACGTGTACATTTCAGGCTTATATCTAAAAAACGCAGAATCGTTACTGCAGTGACAGCCGTCAAAAGGATTTGTAGTGGAAGAACATCTCATATAAGCCATCAAGGTTAGGTGGTTCTATACATAAATCTTGTAAATTTGGAATTTTCGCGATTGTCGTAAAACCTCTGCCATGCGCCTTACAGGCTTTGAATTTTCGGTCACGAATTCCTGTTTAATACTCTTTTTCTAACTCTCAGTTAGTATCTTTTTAA
>CALNXK010000095.1:720000-805000 GCA_942486035.1 Porites lobata
GCAACGGAAACATGTTCAGCACCAAGCTTCTTGAGTTCGATGGCTAAACCACGTTGCTGATACTCCTTTGCTTGTTCAAGGTCACCTAAGTCCTGGTGAATTGAAGCTAGGTTACCGTAGCTTGTTGCAACATAAACATGTTCAGCACCAAGCTTCTTGAGTTGGATGGCCAAACCACGTTGCTGAAACTCCTTTGCTTGTTCAAGGTCACCTAAGTCCTTGTGAATTGAAGCTAGGTTACCGTAGCTTGTTGCAACAGAAAGATGTTCAGCACCAAGCTTCTTGAGAAAGATGGCTAAACCACGTTGCTGATACTCCTTTGCTTGTTCAACGTCACCTAAGGCCTTGTGAATTGAAGCTAGGTTACCGTAGCTTGTTGCAACAGAAACATGTTCATCACCAAGCTTCTTGAGTTGGATGGCTAAACCACGTTGCTGATACTCCTTTGCTTGTTCAAGGTCACCTAAGTCCTTGTGAATTGAAGCTAGGTTACCGTAGCTTGTTGCAACAGAAACATGTTCAGCACCAAGC
Organism: Porites lobata; assembly: GCA_942486035.1. NCBI lineage: Eukaryota > Metazoa > Cnidaria > Anthozoa > Scleractinia > Poritidae > Porites > Porites lobata. Next base: position 720,532 of record CALNXK010000095.1, read on the forward strand.
TTCTTGAGAAAGATGGCTAAACCAAGTTGCTGATACTCCTTTGCTTGTTCAAGGTCACCTAAGTCCTTGTGAATTGAAGCTAGGTTACCGTAGCTTGTTGCAACAGAAACATGTTCAGTATCAAGCTTCTTGAGAAAGATGGTTAAACCACGTTGCTGATACTCCTTTGCTTGTTCAAGGTCACCTAAGTCCTTGTGAATTGAAGCTAGGTTACCGTAGCTTGTTGCAACAGAAACATGTTCAGTATCAAGCTTCTTGAGAAAGATGGCTAAACCACGTTGCTGATACTCCTTTGCTTGTTCAAGGTCACCTAAGTCCTTGTGAATTGAAGCTAGGTTACCGTAGCTTGTTGCAACAGAAACATGTTCATCACCAAGCTTCTTGAGTTCGATGGCTAAACCACGTTGCTGAAACTCCTTTGCTTGTTCAAAGTCACCTAAGTCCTGGTGAATTGAAGCTAGGTTACCGTAGCTTGTTGCAACAGAAACATGTTCAGCACCAAGCTTCTTGAGAAAGATGGCTAAGGCTCGTTGCTGATACTCCTTTGCTTGTTCAAAGTCACCTAAGTCCTGGTGAATTAAAGCTAGGTTACTGTAGCTTGTTGCAACGGAAACATGTTCAGCACCAAGCTTCTTGAGTTGGATGGCTAAACCACGTTGCTGATACTCCTTTGCTTGTTCAAGGTCACCTAAGTCCTTTTGAATTACAGCTAGGTTACCGTAGCTTGTTGCAACAAAAACATGTTCAGTACCAAGCTTCTTGAGAAAGATGGGTAAACCACGTTGCTGATACTCCTTTGCTTGTTTAAAGTCACCTAAGTCCTTGTGAATTATAGCTAAGTGATTGTACCTGGAGGCAACATCGACATTTTGGTCACCCACCAGCCTGATGCGAAGAGCGAGAGACCTTTCCAAGTATGTCTTTGCCACGTTAAATTCGCAGTGCATTTTACATGTGTCGCCAAGATTCGACAATTTTTCAGAAATGTCCTGAACATGGACTTGAGAGATATTTTCTGCAATAATAACTGCATTAATTGGTACAATAAGGGCACTTACGTGCGGAATGATGTGCATGGTGTCCATTCTTCTATTTTCGTGTGGAATTGTGACTATAAATTTGTTAAACGATGTAACAGCTTCACTTACAACCTTGATCGTTTGATTCTCTGTACATTCACTCATCACCCATTTCATTGCGTCGTGCACAACCTGATGTACACGAATGTAACAGCAACTATCTCCTTCCTCTAAAAGAAGCAGTGAACATCTTTTGAATCTCCTGCGAAGTTGTTCCTTGTCCCCTTTGTCATCGTGTTCGAGAACGTTTATAAGGTAACTAACCGCTATGTCAACGTTTAATGGTTGTGGTGCGCACAGGGAAAGAAATCTGAATAGGTGTTCAAAAAACTTGTCGGATTTGACTTGTGCTTCGACAGCTAACGTTATTGCTGTAGTCATCGTATTTGGATAAATCGGGTTGGTGTCAGCTAGGGTATCTTCGGTTGTTTCTCGTTTTCCGTTTTGTAAAATCTTTAGGTATTGGTCCCAGCCAAAATGCTTCGATGCTTTGTCCTGTCGAATGTCTTTGACAAACACAGCCGCGCCTGCTAAAGCAAGTGGCTGATAGTCCAGTTTCTGGGCAACGTTTTCTGCTGGCTCTATGTCGAAGACGCCAGAAAGCTTGGCCAATAAGGAAGTGGCATCGTAAGGATTCATTCCTCGGCTTACTGAAATGTGATTGATGAAAGAGCTTTTTAAAGGGATGGACTTTGTATCTTGGGTTGTAATTAACAACTGACCTCTTGCCCACGTCTCGGTTCCAGACTGTGGTAGGTGATCGTGTACAAAAGTCAGATTAGTCACATTGTCCACCACCATTAGCCAAGACGTGTAACACCGAATTTTTGCAGCAATAAGCGTCTTGAGATTGGTAATCTTGTCCTCAATGTTCCAATCCTTAGAGCTCAAGGTTTGCATCACTGAAAAGTCTGGGCACTTTAACTGACGAGCAAAATTAGCATATGACTTCAAAAGTGAATCTTGACTGGCAGCGTTTATGGTCATCACAAAGGAAGTGCCTGGTATTTCTTTTACTTCATCAAAGAATCTTTCAGCTACGAGGCCAGCTAGTTGTGATTTGCCACTTCCTGGATTCCCTGAGATGTACAGATAACTCAACCTGTTCTCGTTGGCCTTCTTTAGTTCCTTTAGCTGATGTGCTATTTCTGCTACTTCCCTTTCACGGCTTTCAATTTCGTGTGTAGGTTTAGGAGGGAGAATACAGAATGAAGGCGCTTCTTTCTGAAGCTGGTCTGCAAGAACCTGGCGCTGTTTCTCTTTTTGTTGAAGTTCTTGTCTAACATCGTCAACCTCTTTCAGAATGTTATCTAATTCGTCCGTTGGGAAAGTTTTCTGATTTTTTATCCCGTCAATTTTTACAGTAGAGAGACCAAGCGCATGGAACGCAACATGAACTTTGCCAACGGCATTCTGAAAATCTATCTCAGGGAGACTTCCCTGTAGTATGTGGGCGAATTCCTCGTTTCTAAATTTTCTAAGATCATCCACATTGTTTCTGACTGTTGATGCAAGGTAGGGCCCGACACAACCAGAGTAAAGGATGGCGTAAAACAGCATTGTGCAATCCCATTCCCCTCTGTTTCCATTTTTCATGGTGGCCAAAGGACGAGCATTTCTTCTTTGATTTCTTGGAGACTCGCCGTTGTAAAAGTCCGTTCCATTCTGGGCCACATCTTTCCATTCTCCCAATGGTGTTGATTTATATTGATTGTCCCATTCACGTTTAAAAAGCTCTCTGAGGCCTTCGGCTAGTATATCAGTGGTTATATAACAAATTCTGAAGTAGTTCAGCTGTTCTTCGGTGTAGTTCTTTGAAAGGGCCATATGTGACAAAACGCTGAGGCTTGGAACCTTTGGAAAAAGAAATCGAGGAACAAGAAACAACTTGATGAACGTTGTACATGTAGGGAAAAGAAATACCGGATCTCTTAATATGATTTAAGCAAAATAACTTCTGTTGTTCTAAATTGTTGTTAAGTCGATCGATGTCAATCAGCAAAGTCTCATTTACTAAGTATAGCAGGTGTTCTTTGGATGAGTATTTTGAGAAACTTTTCAATCTACGCCAACAAGGAAAAAAATATGTTGCCCGAAAAGGCGAAAATAGCTGACGTAAAATGCTTTACTTTTAAACTTGCGCTCGTTTTTGCATTTTAAGAATAGAATCGAAGATCTTTTAAGAGACATATGATAAGGAAGTCGACTATGGTTGAGGCACTGATGTGAATTGCAGCAACCACAGGTAGCCCAAGCTTACTATGAGAACCCGGAATTTATCGCCGCCGAGAGCGGAGCCGGTCAAGAGAGGTTTGCCAACCTTCTCTTCTCTTCTCTCTACTGTCATCTGGGTGGAAAACGGTCGCTCAAAAACAGGCATTAAATAGTGCCTAGGAGGGCTGAAATACAGTCAGAATAAAAAGAAAAGCAATTAGACGTTAAAGGTGAGCTTCAAAGCGATATTCAATGACATTTTGCTAATTTAGTGAGCAAAGAATATTTCTCCATACAACGTCTTATAATTTTCTTACTGTACGAATAATTAATTAGCTTGATGGGTAGTGTTGTTTTCGGGTTCTTGGCATCCTGAGAGGTCTGAAACGCAGTCAACACACAAGTAAATGTAACAAAATGCTAAAAGGAAAAATTTAATGTACGTTTCGCTCAGTTATGGAGAAATCGGATAATTTTCATACAACGTCTTATAACTGTTGTCGTATTTACAATTAATTAGCTAAGTAGGATAATGTTGTTCAGGGTTCTCATAGTAAGCTTGGGCTACCTGTGCAGCAACATGATTAAAATCGTGCCGAAATTCGTGTTTTCAAAAAACTGTTTAATATTCATCATCTGTAAACTTCCTTAATATATTGTTACTTTTATCAATTTCCTTTGATAGTAATTGTATCCGTCGCCGTAATGTATGGTTCATCTTCGAAAAATTGTGATTGAGGCCTAGTTAACATCATGAGCTTTATAGTTTCCTTTAGGCCTCCTCGCCATTACTTTCTACACTTGTATTTTTTTGTTTTTGTAATCATGTAATTTATCTGTGTGACAAAATAAATACAAAATCAGGATACAAATAGAAAATATAAGCTTGAGCGCAAGCACGGTTTAGGAGTTGATTTAATTTGAAGAACGGAGTTAAGTCTTCTTTCTGTTCGTCTGTGGAGGATGGAAAGAAGGGCAAAGGAAATAAATGAAATCAAGAAAGAAAGGTTGAAATCGTTTGGCATCATGCGCTAAAAACAAAATGCAGAACTCTTAACTAAATCTTAGACGTGCTGCAATCTCATTTTTAGCCATTTCCATGAATAGAGCAATTGGTGAAAAAACCGGTTCGAAAAGAAGGATTGTCTCTATCTTCTGGACACTAAAGCTTATTTAAGCGAAGACGGAAAGGATTTTATTTAAAATTGTAAAAATAAGCCCACTGAGGCGCTTTCTGAGTGGCAGTAAGGTAATTGCAAAGTGCCAGCACTGAAACGTGACTGACTTTAATCTAAACAATTCGACATTACAATATCTTAAACCAGCGCACCTATTACGGATTTGAATTTGAAACATTGATCCGTTTCGCTTTGACCCTGAAGAACTTAGAGACTGACAACAAACACAGTATTTACTTCGAAACCCTTATAACTATGGGACGGATGTCACTTTAGTTCAGCTGGCCAGTTTGACGGAACGATTCCAGACAGAGGACAAACAGCAAATTCAACAGAGACCGTGGTAACGTATGAGGATTAAAATTGCTGAACGAGGCTGTATTGGACGAAATTCGACAAAAGTGCAGAGGAGACAGGAATTATCTAAAGTTAAGTAGAGTGGATTCTGTTTTCGAGAGAAGCGATACAGAGCTCTTAAAATTACGGCAAATGTAGGAAAGTGGATGACCTCAATGAACCTGAACTCATACTACTTCGTATGTCTTGTATCGCTTATTTGAGGCTCAGCGGATTCTTTACAATTCATAGAGTAGGTGAGATTCATCAAATGAAAACTGCTGTGTGATGTAAAATCCCCCTTCAGTCGTTGGTAAGTTGTAGCTATCCAATATTCCCCTTTTCCCCAAACAAACCAAGTTTAGTTCAACTCTCTCTTTCGTCCTTTAGGGTTTTAGTTTTTTCTCCAAAAAAGCCGGGTTAAAAAATTATTGCGAAGGTGTAGGTATTTTCCTGATATAATGTGCGCGTACGGTTTGAAAATCAAAAAACTTTGACCCTCCCGGCCTTCTACGTTCGAGTCTTCGGATTCTTCCACGAAATAGATAACCCACTGAGAGTTCCAGTTGTGCGCGATAGTATTTACAGGCTGAACTAAAAAAGAAAAGAAGTCGACGTTTGGATTTACACCTTTGTACTTCTCGTTAATACTTTTTATTCAGTTTGACCACATCAGCTACGCTGTAAACGTATCATGTTTAAATAAAAGATGTTGTTGTTGCTATTACTGAATCAGGCAGCCTGCCTTTATAAGAAGTTTTGAAGGTTTCTTCTATTAGAGGTAGGGATCGTAACTCCCTGCTGCTTATTCATATTCACGGTATTCCTTCTACAGAAATGTCGTTAAATTCACTATCACTAATTGCTATCCTGTTAAATTATTTTTCAGGCACACCTTATAACCTATGTATCACCAAAATAAATCTATGACTGATCGCTTTTTTTCTAAAACTGTGCGATTTGGTTTGCCCTTATGTACATTGTTAACAACTTGCTTGCAATTTTCTTACCATTGTTCCTACAACAAGAAAACTTTGTCATACAGCCTAACGTCTTCCCTTTTACCTACGAACTTTGCCAAGCGAAATGGTCGCCTTCAAGTTTGTGGCTCAAACGCGTTGCAAAACACACATTTGCTCACCCAGTTTCAGGTATTCTTTACCATGTATTGCTTTTTATCATTATTATTTTCATTATTATTATTTTCACAGACTAAACTAATAGAAGCCTCCTCAAATGTGTCGCCGATAGACATTGGTTTTTGTCACCTGAGTACAATTTTCTTCATTTTCCGAAGATAAACATGTTCGTTCACTGATTTGTTAGCTGATCGTCGTCCCAATCGAAACAGTGCATTTTTTTCAACCTGGCATGAGACAAGTCGAGTTTTTCATGATGAGGATCGACAGTTATTGAAATCAGCAGATATTTTTATCAGAAGCTAATTGAACGTTATAATATTTATCTAAGGATTAGTTTAAATTTAGTTTTCTTTTGTTCACGTTCTTCAATTCCGTGTGACCCCATTTTGAAGATCAACACGGTTCATGCCTTGAAATTGTTATTTACTTTCACCAGGCTTGATTGATAAACAAATGGGTTAGCTTAGACTATTCAGTGCAACTGTTTTTTAACTTTACACGAAGAAGTATCAAGATCTAGCCGCCAGAAAGTGAACAAAGGCAGGATCCACGTCCTTAGCAAAACTGGAAACAATAACAAACATGACGGATGGAGCCAAATGCCTAACATTTAGTGTCATTCACGGGAAAAAAAATTCTCAGGCCAGAGATCTTATAAAAAATAGATATTAATAATGTGTACAAACCTTAATGACAGGCAGCAAGTGGATGTTTGGTTTGATTTGTATCTGTTGCAAGAGATACAGTTGTGTTAGTTGGAAAAATTCGGATCAAAACTGTTTCTTTTGATTCAATCTAGCAGAGTTTTTTGCTTTGTAGGTAACCTCTAGCTTTCATTAAATGGTGGTTTTTTAGTCAGCTTCTTTCACGTGATATACTCACGTGAAAAGCTGTGTAGATTTTCAAGCTTAAAATAAACAGTCTTTAAAAAAGTGCCACGATTATTGTCGGTAAGCAACTTTTAAGCAAAGAGGTAAAAATCTTAACTAGTATGAACGGAAGCTAACTCATACGTAAGATACTGCATACTGCGAGTAGTTAGTGAACAACTAACGTTTAAAGATCTTAAGATACGATGAAAGGAAAAGTCGACACACTCGCAACAAGATTATAAAATATCCATAAGGGAATGTGTATTTCTTGTGGGTCAAAGTCCAGCAAAAGTATCTTTTTTTGATTTGTTGTTTTGAAAAAGAGCTGGCAACATGTACTGCGCAACTAAAATAATCTGGCAAACTTTTCAGATCGATAATGGAAATTGTTTTTTAGCATATTATAAGCGAGCATAAAACAATTATCTGAAGGAGATTAGAAATTGAAAAAAAAAACTTTTGCTAATACATAATAGTTTCCTTCCTGCGTGTTAAAAGCGTACCTTGTTGCTCTAAATAGCACACTAACTTTCGAACACTTCCTGTTGTTTTCAGTGACGAAGCAGTCATATTTTGAATAAATGAGTAAGATCTTCATTTGAAAGAAAGTACACAGTGGAATGGATGTAATTTTAAACCGGTGAAACGAACGCAAAGGGTCATTTTTTGAACTCTAGTTTGATGATGACTTCACCCAAGAAGTGAAACTTCAGTCATAAATTTCACGTTGCGCAGATCCTCTTTACAGTTAGTCTCGGTGCCCAGAAAACATAAAACCCTGTGTTTGTCTGGAATTTTTGTCGAGCGCCAATGGAACATAACATTAACTCAAAGTATTTCGTGATGTCGAGTTCTAAATTTCATGACAAAGGTTTTCTTTTTTTTTTTATTAGCTGCCCAAACACTTAAATTGCGTAAGTGCTCTTAGTCTAGTAATCTTATATCGACGAAACGTCTGAAACAAAATCAGGAGGTGAAAAATTGAACTTTATTTTTGTTGATGACTAAACGCATAAAGAAAGCTTCATAACTCTTCATGAAATAGACCCTGTCACTGTTTTGGAAACTATCTTGCCCGATTTGACGAGTAGGCAATCACGTGAGAGATTTCAGTGTTTGTATGAGAATCTAATGTCGAATAGACTAGTCCTAATAATTTCCGTAAAACGGCTGTTCGGAAAAAAAATATATGAATTTTAAACTAAAGCTACACAGCAAAGACCGGATTCTACTAACAAATTTTGGGGGCCGTAACAGTGCTTAAATTTCTCCAGACGCTTGTTTAGATTTTCCATATATTTTTCTCGAATTTTTCCCTGGAAATTTTAAGGGGTAGGAAGAATATTTTTTTACAGACAAATGTATAGAAAATGTTAAAAAATAGTTCTTGCGCATGTGGTTGCATGTAACACCCTCAAATTTTTTAAGTGTAATTGTTAGGAGCGAAGCTTTAGTTTACAATTCATATTTTTTAAGAACAGTCGTTTTACGGAAATTATTCGACACAAGAGAAAATGATCTACTCTCTTGTCGACTTTAGATTCTCATACAAACACACTGTTATTTCTTAAGCGGTTGCCTACTCGTCAAGATGGCTTCCAAAACCGTGACAAGGTCCATTCACGTTACAGTCTCGTTACAGTTGTTCTCGACTATAAAACCCGAGACCCAACGCTAGGTGGTGGTGTCGTGGGCAAAGGAAACATTTGAGGAGTGACTTAATAGAGAATGCGGGTGCTATGTGAGAGGGGAAGAGATTCCTTTAATTTAGCGAAGTTGACGGTACAAATCCAATTGTCCAGAACGTAAATAAACCATACCGGATCAGTCCACATGAGGTGTTACAGTCATGATTAGTTATACAGTCTATCATGTAATCTGTTTAGGAATAAGAAGGGAGTGGAGGGGTACTTAAAAGAGAGGGGGACTTCAGAATTTTCTTTTCTTGAAAACGAAGGGGGCTTATTTGTGAGGGGGTTTAATAGCTAGAGGATTTGTATCGCTAGTCAGTTGCAAAAAGTGAAGACCGCATTGAACTCAGGTTGTCTGTTACAGTGCCGTCATCATCATCATCATCATCATCATCATCACGATTAGGTTGGTTAAAGCCGATTAGGCAATACACCAACCACTTACAAAACATGAAAGTAAAATTACATTAACGCAGGTAGTTCTGAAAATTCTTCAAGGGACAAAATACGAAGCATATTGGGGGGAGCTGATTCCAGTCTTAAGCAGGTTTTGGAAAAAAGGAAAATTTGAACACGTCTTTCTTACAGTGGGGTTCAAGAAGGTTAAGGTGGCTCGACTGGATTTTTTTAGGGGAATACTTCCCAAGTTTGAGGATTAACTACGTTGCCGTGAGTAACGATATGGGAAAGAGATCCCTTCACCTGTATTATGTAAAGACCAAAATTTCTTATGATCTGGGTTTCATTGCAATCGGAGTCGCCGATAAAACATAAAAACATAAAATTTGGGGGGGGGGGGATTGGTTATATTTGAGGCCCTATTTAAAAGCCTTCCCTGTTTCCAATGTTCTTGAAACTTACAGGGTATATTTATTGGCAATTATTCTTGGGATTGTCAAATGTATAAAAAAATTTGTCGAGGGTTTTTTGAAAAATGCGAAATTTGTAGGCGTGGACCAAATTACGTGCAAAAACTGTAACAAAAGCAGCTGAATGTAAGTTCATAAAAGTCCTCTTACTCGCGATCGCCCAGAGCAATTCCCCTCTTTTCTTGTACGCAGTTTTCAATGGTGTCAAACCAATATGAGATGATGCCGCGTTTCCAAAGCTTATCCTTTTTTTAAAAAAAATTAGCTAATAGGGTGGATAGCATGCTATTTCACCGTTCATCGTTTCAAAATATCTCGAAAACGCTCTCATAGAATTTGTTCAAACTTTTGCCTTAAGCGATAAATAAAAAAAAGGTAATGGCGTAGTTACGTTGCCATGGCGACTCTGATTGCAATCAAAGCCAGATCATAAGAAATTTTCATCTTTAAATAATACAGTTGTGGTAGCCTTTTTGCTATATCTTTAATCATGGCGACGTAGTCAATGTTCAAACTTGGGAGGTATCCCGCCCAAAAAATCCAGTCGAGCCACCTTAAGTCTATGGCTGTTCTTAGTGCGAGTCTCATTGCTAAAATGTTAAAAAAAAAAAAAACGTTAATCTTAACATCAACTAAATTAGGAATAATTTTATACATGAAGATCAAACGAGATCTTTTTCTCCTTTCCTTGAGGGTGCAAAGATCCAATTGTTTAGCATGGAAGTGACGCTTGAGAACCAGTGGTAATCATTTGTATAAAAGCAGGCTGATGCTCTTTGCACTCCCTCCAGTCTGACAATGTCGCATTTAAAATGTGGGTCCCAGGCAACAGCCGCGTAGTCAAGCTTAGGCCGGACCAATGTTAGATAAAGCGTCTTTTTGATGTTCTCCGTACAGTACCAGAAATTTCCCCTGACTAAGCCTCACATCCTGTTGGCGGCATTGCAAATTTGTTTTATGTCCTTCTACCTAAGTCTATTATCTCTCTCGACTCCTAAGTGTGGGTGGGATTCTACGTTTTCAAGAAATTTCCCACAGAAGTAAAATTTTGCGACGGGTGGTTCCCGCTTAAGTGAGACGCACATAGTATAACATTTCTTTGGGTTAAATTCCACCTGCCACGCACAGAGACTGCGATTTCTCAACACTGTATATATAAATCATCCTGGAGTCTTTTGTTATCAAGTGAAGGATCCACTATCGAAACTTACAATAAACAGTCATCAGCAAATAATCGGGTGCTACAGTTGAGGTTGGATGGTAAGTCATTTATATTCATATGAGAAAGCAGGGGCCCCAAAACAGTGCCCTGTGGGACACCAGGCATACCTTTGACCCTGTGGAGAAGTTTCTTTCAAATACTACACGCTGATATCGCTCAGTAAAGAAACTCTTACTCCACAGCGATATAGGGCCACCGATACCATAAAACTGCAGTTTCTGTAAAAGGCGGAAGAGTGGAAATTTATCAAAAGGTTTAAAGAAATCAAGAAATGGCCAATGATACAGATGCATTCGCATCCAGGCCTTTGCTATATCATGAAACAAGTATAGACGAGCTGCATTTCCGTTGAGCGTCCTGACCTAAAACCATGTTGAGAGTCTACTAGAATGCCATGCCTTTCGAGACGTCTCATAATATGACTGTGAAGAATGTTCCATGAATTAACATACTGTTAGCCTGCAGTGCAGGCGTATTTTGGGTGGGCGAAACCTTGTTCGTGTTCGTAATATTGTTGTAGCCGCCATCTTTGATTTTATGACAGTGGAAGATTGGGGAGAGTAGAAATAGTAACCCTTACGGTAGGTGCGAGGGCGAAAGAAGGAAAGGGGGGAAGGGGAGGGGAGAAAAAAAATACGCCTGCCCGATATCATTGTTCTTTTGGGAAACTCCGTACGCTGGCAAACGGAGCTCCTGATTGGTGCGGCATAGGGAAGTAGATTGATGCCTGTCAATTAACTGTAAGTCTATATTGTTTATTCCGTTTCCGTCAGTCTTTTGGAATTGGAGCGGCTGGGAATGTCGCGTGTATTACGCAATGAGAAAGTCAAAGCGATTTCTACACTGGTCATCAGGACAAGATTTGCTCGCAGTACTAAAACCTACACCACTTTTACCTCATGCCATAATGCTGCTTGTTCCAATACGTTCTTTTTTCTGGCGAGTAGATTATGCTCTAGAGGGTTCTATGTTTTGACTGAACAAATGTGAGTTTAGCCCCTTGTTTTACACTGAGAGGTCATGAAACGCTTATTGATTTTCTGTGGTTTTTGAATTTCTGGTCTTCATGATTTGCTCTATGATGCAAGAGCGTTTTCTTTGACCTCTTTTGAAGCGTAAAGCTCTTTTTGGCGCTAAATAAGGCTGTTAGGTTCTTAATTTTTGTCCAAAGTGCCTCAGGAACTGAATAACTAAGCGATTTTCTTTCTAGTCCGAGAATGTGATGTTTTCCTGCAATGTTGTATCACGCTGGGCCCAGCTCGTTAGTTTTTTAAAAAAATTGTTTGCAGGATGTTAAACTCTCACGGATAGCGATTTACGGAGATGAATTTAGAAGAATGAATTGCAGCTTAAACTGAAGCTTCATTGGAGAATTGCATTGTGACTCAGTCAAGATAAAAACAATGATAAACTCCAGCTTGTTTTTCTTAAGATAATGCGAGTCTTGTGGACAGTCTTTGGACTGGTTTGGTTGTTTTGTTATTGTCGGGTACTCATTTCCGGAAGAGCAGTCACGCGCGTCTAATTAGGGGGTGTTTCTCATTTTCACAGTGTTTTCGGGCAGGCGTTTTCTCCTCTCTCTCCCCGCCCCCTCCCCGCTCCCTTTGACTCGCCCCATCTCTTCCCCTCTTCGGGAAGTTTCAACATGGCACTTTCGCGAGCAAATTTCGCGCTCAAAGCAAACGCCTGCACTGCAGGCTAACATACTGTTCACGTCAGTGAAATAGGTCTATAGTTTTCCGCGCTGGATCTACTTCCTTTCTTGAATTGTACATGGCAGATGTTAGCTTCTCTTCATTGACTAGGTAGTATAGCGATTTCCAAGAATGATTGAAAAATAACTGTAAAAATAGGTGCGATTTCGTTTGCAGCTAGCTCAAGTAGTCAAGGATAAAGGTTGTCGGGACCAGGCGCTTTATCATCCTTTAAAGATTTCAGTTGTTTTTGACGCCATCACAGCTGAATATTAATCGATCAAAATCAGGGATAACGCTCGGCCCAAGAGACGGGGTGTTATTATTAGAGAGATTAAGATTCACGTTTACGACATACGGCAAACGGCAAACGTCAGTTGAGAATTTCTCAGAATAGAAAATAAGCAGTTAAAAACAGTCCAGAACGATTCTTTTGGATAAAACTGGGATAAAACTACTTATTTTTGTGTAGAAGCAATAAACAGTAAACGAAAAATAAGTGGAAAACTTGGTCACGTGGTACAAATTCGCGTCTGCCGTTTGGCGTAAACGTGAATCTTAATCTCTCTATTATTCAGTCGGTACGGCGTTTTAAATTCACGGGTGTAGGAGTAAAGGGAATTTAAATCTTCACGCATTTCTTGTTGTTTTAGTAGCAAACACTAAAAAATAAGCCACAACAACAAAATAATAAAAATAATAAAAATTGACAATTTTCCTAGTATATTTTGACAAGATTAAGATTACCAATAAGTGATACTTATCGGATTGGGCTGGATTTGTTAAAGCCTCTCTTTTTAATGCTCTTAACAGGAAGAAGAGAGAAATAAACTAAAATACAGTGAACTCTTTCTAACCCGAACCTAAAGGGGAAATGACAAAAAGATTCAATTTATCAAGCGTGGTTAGGGTTATCGAGGGTTAAAGTTGATGGTTTCGGTCACAAGTTTTAGTTCAAAGGAAAGCTGCATGGATTCTCGAAAAGCTGTTGGTTGACGCCGTCTGTCTCTTAGGTAATTCTCCCGAGAACAAAACATTTTTCACACTTTTCAACAATGTACAACTACAGTACATTTGACAAAACCAATAAAAATGAGAATGTGAAAAAGTTATAGTCCAGGTAACACGATTTTCTTTGACCAAGGTGACGAAACCTATTCAGTAGTTTTTCAGCCACCGTAATTTCGGTACTGGCATTTTGAGCTGTTTTTCTTTCAAACGAAGTTAGAAATTAAAGGATGTTTTTCATTTAGCCGTGAGAACGCAGACGTATTTCCGGTCTTCGCTTCTCCGCCCAAAAGGGAAATAACAAATTTTAAACGTTTGTGTCGAGATTTTAAAATGAGGATAATTTGAATCTAGCCTGTCGTGTGAGACCCCACTGACTACAGATCTAGTGGTGCATTTATCTATCTTACTTAACGTATAAAACTGAATACAACCCTACGAACACCTATCTGCTTTTTTTTTTTAACAAGAATAAATCAAGCATCAGAATGAAATTATAAACAACAGATGTAAACTACAGCTAGCCACAGCCAAAAATCTAAATAGCCTTTTCTGATGTCCTCCCGTTCACGTCCTTATTAACACAACTACGATTCCGTTACTTCAATTAAAAATGTTTATTGGGTCAATTTTTCTCAGGGAGCCTGTTTTTAGCAGGGGCAACGAACGAGAATATAGTTACCACTTAATACCACTTAAACATAGCATTTTTGAACGTATTTTAGTATTTAAACGGTAGATATAGGCATATTTTTATCCCCTAAAAATCTGTTCGGATTTCCTAGCTGAAAGTCTAGTGATCCGAAAATCATAGGGATCAAAACTTACCTTTTCGAAAATTTCAGCCAGAAGAAAGGCTACCGAAAATTCTAGGTGACCTTTTTAGGGTAAAAATCCGTTAAAAATGGGCAATTATATCATTTTTTAGATGTTCGAAAATCCTAAGAGAGGCAGGCAAGCAGTAAAATTTTACAACAAACGCTCTGAAAATTCTAGATCTCAAATCGCCTTCCGAACAGATATTTTCCAAAAAACTGACGTTGGGTGCCCCTGTTATAGGTGTAGTAGACTTGTCCTATTACAAATGATTGTATAAACGGACAAGCCTTCGTTTACTAATAGAATGATATATAAGCTTTCGGATCAGTGGTCAGCATTTTACGTAATGATTCTTATAAGTTAAAAACAAACTACTTAAATAATCGCTGTAACTTCAATCTTATCTTTTCTATCAAAGATAAAAGAAATTTGTCTATAGACAGGTGCTTTTGTCCAATTGACGTCAGCAATATTTGCAGATCAATTTTTGATTTACGTCAATGTGAAAGGTTACCCTTGATCTGCCGAAAATCAACAACTAGAAGAGTTTTTCAAGTTATGAAATATAACAAGGTTTTAAACGTTACTGTCTTTTAAGATGCTAGCATTAACAATTGCAGAATACAACTAAATCTAGCCTTCGGAACTGAACTTTAAATTACATTGGGTGCAACTTGGATTTCATAAAACGGCTTGTGTTTTCAGGGTCTGGAATGGGGTGTCTGCATCTCGAATCACGGGTTAAAGTTCCGTACATTTACGACTCACGTGATTAGGTGATGGACTGATCAAGTCCATCAATGATTCTGATATAGTGATTTCTGGACTACTATAAGCAAGAGTTAGTCTTATATAAATGACTCCGTGATGGAAAGGAAACAAAAAATATGTTGATCAAACTCATGATTCTCTGCTTTTTGTTTGACGACCACAAAGTTGACTGGCATTGAATTTTACTGCTATAAAATCAAAGTTCTACAATTTTTGATGACCTTCACGTGGTTTAACTTCGAACCCTTGTCACTACACTTACATCTGTTTTCTCTGGAGAAATCTCGATTCACGGACTACAATGTTAAGGATCACTCGTCACAGTGAATATATAATTCACGAATCACCACTATTTCATGAGTTTTCCCGATTCACCCTTTGTTTAACGGTTAATTCACGGATCACGAGAAACCCCTTCCAGACCCCGTGTTTTGTGTCAGTATCATGATATTACTTGCATTGTACCTCGTCATCGCCGTTCAGTAGTGGAGACGGAGCTAGATCTAGGATAGAGTTGATGGATAGTCTCAACATTAAGTGTGAGTTTACTCTTGTAGCTCCATGCATTGCTATACGTTTTCTATATGGGTTTCTCTACCGGGGAGAAGCTTCGCGTGTTTTCCTGTGTCTTAGTTCGATCAGGGCTTTGTGACAGCAGAGCGGCGGCCACTCTGTAAATCCGAAGTTGATAAAGTTGATGTGTACAGGAGTTGTATGTTGAGCTTCATCCACTGCCGGAACCGAGTATGTAATGTTTTCTAATAACACCGGGTGAGTTCTTACGGTCTACCGACGTGACGGCCGCTGTTCCACAAACTGTAATTTTTTCCCCAGAATTTCTCCAGGAGGAAAAATAGAGCTAACTAAGTTGTTTACTCGAATTTACATAACGAATTGAAGATCATTTCATTTTAAATTAGGGGCATTTTAAGGTGGCTCGATACAGTTTTTCAGGGTCAATACCTCCCAAGTTTGAGCATAAACTACGTCGCCATAAACAAAGTTTTGAAAAAATTGCCACCACAGTTGTATTAGATAAAGATGAAAATTTGTTATGATCAGGGTTGCAACGGCATCGGAGTTGTCATAGCAACGAAATGACGCTATTACCTATTTTACTTGCAGCAGTATATCTCGGCACTAGGAACTGTTCTTCCTAAATCGTTCACGGGAGCTTTTTCCTCCAAAAGCGGCCTCGATGTTTGTGAAGTTTAAGCGAAATCTGTAAGAGCGTTATCGAGATATTTTGGGATGAAGTTTTTATGGTTAGAAACACAGTAAAAAATGGACAATATTGTTGTTTGGCCGTTATCTGTAAAAAATGAAGAGCTTTTGACATGCAAATTCACCTCATAGT
This sequence comes from Porites lobata, assembly GCA_942486035.1. Lineage (NCBI taxonomy): Eukaryota > Metazoa > Cnidaria > Anthozoa > Scleractinia > Poritidae > Porites > Porites lobata. The sequence goes on from CALNXK010000095.1 coordinate 736,784, forward strand.
AGTTTCAATCTTTTTAAAAACGTGTGTGAAAGATCATTTAGATAGCTCGAACCGATTGCGAGAAAGGAGGGTTTGATTAGTATGTATCGAAGCGCTCTTGTTAGCGGTTATGTAAACATTTTGGTCTTCTTTATCAAATTGGCGAATAATTTTTAAACCGCTCGATAGATTTTTTAAAAAATTTAAGATTCTAGAGATTAACCTTCCTTTTATATGACCTTTTAGTTTCAAGATTGTTGATACATTGTAAGGCAGTAAAATAACGGCTACAATTCGGTACTTTTTTATTGGAAGTCTCGTCATTACAAGAGAAAGCCTCTCATTATTCAAGGCATTGTCTCCAAGTTTCATTTTCACGTGAACAGCAGTAACTAACAACGCATTTGACAAATGCAAAACTGCTAGCTATTGTTGTGCACGAAAATATGAAACTTGGAGACAATACCCTGAATAATGAGAGGCTCACACTTGTAAACACAAAATTTCAGCCAAAATATTAGCGAATTGTAGCCCTTGTTTTACTGCCTTACAATATATCAATAATCTTGAAAGTAAAAGTTCATATAAAAGGAAGGTTAATCTCAAGAATCTTAAATTTTGTCAAAAATCTATCGAGCGGTTTAAAAATTATTCGCTAATTTGATAAAGAAGACCAAAATGTTTACAAAACCGCTAACAAGAGCGCTTCGATACATACTAATCAAACCCTCCTTTCTAGCAATCGGTTCGAGCTATCTAAATGATCTTTCACACACGTTTTTAAAAAGATTGAAACTACTATGAGGTGAAATTGCATGTCAAAAGCTCTTCATTTTTTACAGATAACGGCCAAACAACAATATTGTCCATTTTTTACTGTGTTTCTAACCATAAAAACTTCATCCCAAAATATCTCGATAACGCTCTTACAGATTTCGCTTAAACTTCACAAACATCGAGGCCGCTTTTGGAGGAAAAAGCTCCCGTGAACGATTTTGGAAGAACAGTTCCTAGTGCCGAGATATACTGCTGCAAGTAAAATAGGTAATAGCGTCATTTCGTTGCTATGACAACTCCGATGCAGTTGCAACCCTGATCATAACAAATTTTCATCTTTATCTAATACAACTGTGGTGACAATTTTTTCAAAACTTTGTTTATGGCGACGTAGTTTATGCTCAAACTTGGGAGGTATTGGTCCTGGAAAACTGTATCGAACCACCTTAAGGATACATCATATTGTCTACACAAAATAGTCAACTGTGCCAGTTTGTGTGGTCCTAAACATCTATAAAAGCGGATTTGCAGAAGATATTCAGTTCTTGTAGCCCCTCAAAGAATCGAAAGCTTGTTGCTCCTTCTTCGAACGCTTTATGTTGTAGTGGGACTTCATAGAATCTCGAGTAATTAACAGCATCTTCATCTTAGTTAAAGACTTATAGTTGCTTGGAGGTGCACTAATCTTCATGTATGTACCGCTACAAAACGCTATCAAGCGTAGGTTAATCCACGTAGCTTAAAGGATAGAACTTACAACAGGTTTACTCTACATTGATAAGCATCACTACCTGGCGTCAAGATGTGATAGAAACTGGGTGTAACTGTAGTTAGAAGCCTAAAGACCTTCAACAATATTAGAGTTCATTTTTCATTTTTGAGAAAAGCGAAAGTTTGGGAGTGCCTTTGGTACAGCATCAGAACTACATCATGAGCTTTTAATACATTGGACTTTGGATTTCATAGAATTTCGAGTAAATACAAAGTGAATAAAGGTTTTGATTTATTTTCAGCTGGAGTTATCCGCGTTTAACCCATAAAGGTGAAATAAACAATGGGTTTGACTGTAGCGAAGAATAATGACGACCTTCAGTGTTATAAGGAAATTAGATCCTTAACTTTATGCGGGGTGATTCTTTTTACACTTAATGCTTTGGTGTCTTGTATCTTGGTACAAATCATAAACATGGATGTTACCTACGCGATTATCGTTTTCAAAGAATTCGGATAATTTTCCCTTGGGTTTGGAAATAATAGGCGAATTTTTCGTCACCTCTTACGAAATGACACAAATAAATGATCCTGATATTGACCGCGTTCATTACGAATTAATTCAGTATTACGTACAAAGGATATTTCCTTTCCGCGTTGAAAAAAAAAATAAGACCGCTCAAACAAAGCGCTAATGAAAGACCATGTAAACCACAAACCCTCAAAGAAAATGTTGTTGATCCGTTCTGGATAAGTTAAATTGACTCATCCCTAATGCACGTAGGGCTTCGCAGTTTGCTTGCCACGAGCCCCCTTTCACTCCTTTTCATGGTATTTACCCTACATTTATAAGCTCTCTAAGACTTGAGAAATTACCTATTACACCTCGATGACTCTATTCTTATGGTTGTTTTATGTCAGTATACTGCATATGTTGTAACTCCAGAGAGAAATTTATGAGCAAAATCTTGCGACCATTGAATTAAAGAATCCATTCTCAAGTGGAAGGTTAAAGCTATCGTTACTACTTTGTTATAATACAATAAACAAACTGGATATTTTACAGCCTATCTACTGTAATTATAATCTATGACTTATACCTTGTTAGGCGCGTTGAGTATACTCCTGGATGTCTTGCGTCTGCACTGCGCCACGTAAAGGCCTGAATGTATAAATGACAGAATGTTTTTTTTTTTCAATCATGTATAAAAAAAAAATAATAAAAAAAACAGTTTAAATTGGTCAAGTGACCGCCCTTATGAGCACTGAGGCATGATATGCCTTGTCTGAAAGATGAAGTAAGACACGAAACCCGCAAGAACAATACTAAACATACTATAACAACTTGTTATGTTGATCAGTTGATTTCAACAAATTCGTCTGCATTCCTTCCATGTAAGATGATTTTTTAATGTCACTCTTGAGGCTGCAGTAAAGGAACAGTGACATATCCTTATCGTGCTTTTGTACACATGTCCCTATAAAATAGGGGTCAAATTAAGGATTTATCTGTGAGGAGGCAGTCCATTTCAGAATATAAAGTGAAATCGTGCAAGGTGATGCATAATTGTTCTTCCTTATTTTGTAATGTGTGTTAAAAAAAAGACCCAAGACCTTGCCTTGCTCCGGAAATTGTGAAGACCAACGGGAGACCTAACCATACTGGGAGGCCAACTATCTATAATTGCTGTAAAATTACTAAGTTCAGTAGTTGAGGGTCTTATGCTAAGTTTTTTGTCTTTCGGCTAAAGATGAACAAATTTGCCTAGTGTAGACTTGTATCTTTCTACCTATTTTTTCAAAAAGTTTCCGAGTTTCTACTTAGGAGAGAATTTACCTCTTCCTCACTTATGTTAACCTAGAAGAACACAGGCCGGGTTGTGCTTTAGTTAACCTCCAATAACTATACCTCAGTTTTGACCAAAAGCCTTGGCATTATTCACCCATTTATTAGTAATCCTCTTATGTAATCGAGCCTTGGCCCTGACCTTACCAGATTAACTCCACACTTTAAAAGGATCATGCAAAAAATTTTCCGCCATAAATCAACAAACCCTTTTTCAGAATAATCCATAACTGTAGCTTTTAAAGAAATCCTGTAAATATTGAGTTTTTCACGTTTTTTTTTTATATCACTGTTTAATGCTTTTTGGGGAGGAAAGTTAATAGTTATATGGCCAACAATTTTGCGATTGTGGCGCTGGTGTACTGCGTCCGCCGGAGTGTGTGCCTGAAAGCAAATTAACTTTAAACCTGTCGAACTGGACGGCTTGCAGGTTTCAGAGTCTTTTTATGGTTCTGTCTTCGGATCATGATGCTGATCACATTTCAGTTAGCCTTGCTAGCATGAACTTAAATAGTGTTTTTCAAGCTTTTTTTAACCGCACTCGTGACACTTCTCGACAATCCCAAAGCCGGATCAAGGGGGACGTTATTTTTCTCCAGATGTTGAGTGAAAAAACAGAAGAAGAGACATAGTACTTCCAACCGCCTTTAAAACTATCGTTTCAGTGGCCATTCAAGATAAGTCTTAAACAAAATAGACTAACGATAAGTGGTTATAAATAATCTTTCTTAAGATAACAATCGTCGAATTTACACTTAAAACGAGAAATCCGAAAGTAAAAGGCTCTTTTGGTTTAAACATTTGCAAGTATGGTGGAATAATAGCTTTGTGGTATTGTATGAACTCACAAAATGTGTTACGATTGAATTAGTGTCCTTGGTTAATTCTCTGACTGTTCCTTGATCTTTAAGACAGTTCAGTGTCGAGGTTGAGACGTCTTTCTAACCCCGATCCTCAGACACAAGACATTCACTGCTCATAAACCTTATCACCTCCTTCTGAGATAAGCTACTTTCGGTTAGAAACATTCGGGTGGTCTTTATCCAAGAGAAGTCTTGACTTTCCAGTGCCGTAGCCAGACCAAACGGCCAACCGAGGCAGGCGGGAGTTGCTAGGGGGGTTCGGGGGCATGCCCCCCCCCCGCCCCCGAGAAATTTTGAACTTTAGTCTCTCGGAAATGCGATTTGCAGCGTTTTCTGGGCCTTTCGGTAACTTTTTTTTGAGTTAATTTAAGTGGAATTTAAAAAGCAATAATCAGAAACAAGCTACATAATCTGGGTGACCGTTAACCTCACCAATGGTTTTGATCAGTATTTGTTCAAAAAAAAATTGAGTTAACGTACGTAGCCCCTTGAGATCGATGATATGGTAATTTTTTCATAGTATATTGACTGAATTGCTGAATTCTTTGTAATATCATGATGCGTTGAAAATATCCGATGATCGCTTATGTAAAATAAAAATGATCGGCGAAATTCGTCAAAATTTTACTGAGGCGAGTGCCTCGGTTGGCCTCATACTAGCTACGGCGCTGCTTTCCGACAAGTTACCAATTGGAAGAAATCACAAAACAGACTTGTTAGAGACGCCTACGTGAGGAAATGTTTTTTGACCGCCCTTTCTGAACGGAACTAAGCTGGGAGGACGTATTTTTGAACACGATAATAAGATGTAATCATTGGCTAGACTGGATTGGTATTAACAGAAAAAAAGGTTTTTCTTCAAAAATCAAAAAGGTGGCTGATGAGAACAACTTTCTCCTGCATGGCACCATTCACGGTTCATGCAATAGTATTAAATGGCAGGGCCCGACCCTTTGAAGATCTCCTCAGCTAGGATATATTAAGTACTGTTTCTTAACACTGGTTGACAATCATAAGTTACGTCTTTTTTATTTTAACCCGGCTCGTGAATATGGCCTGAATTTTAAGTCACTCAGAAATTTATATTGTGTAATTGCACGCGTTAAAGATATGCTACGACAATCAAACAATAATCGTTTCGAGATGCTATAATTTAAAAAGAGATAAAGTACAAACATTTAAAAAAATAATAATAAATAAAAAATTCAATACTTTAGCCACTGAAAGGAATGTATCTAGTGTCCAAGCAATTTTTTTTTCTAAAAATAGTTTAACTCAGGGTTTCATTTTGTTCTCATGAAAAAAAATGTTAATTACGGTTAAAGTTGCTGTTATCCTTGGTTAGTTCATGACGTGAGGAGCCCTACCGACGAGATAATTCTGTGCCTTGTGAATAAAACAAATCAGTACTGTTCGCGTAACAGTCAACAAAACAGTTATTCATGCAGTGGAGAGCTTTATCCACCGATTAGGGTTACTGGAGAGGACATCAAGCGATAAACCTATTTGCACTTTCTTTTCTTTTTCTAAGGATAACTAAACGGGGATAAATGGGCGTGCCTAAGGGATTAGTTCCGCGATTTACGCATCGACTACCAGAAATTTGCCAAAGTAAACAAACAAATTATGACAATTTCAAGATCAATAAAAGCCGTTTTTTCGATCATCAATAGAGAATGCAGAGTTATGTAACCTTTTCTTGCATCTCGCCAACCAAAATTGTTTTACATTTTGTTGCGAGACTGCAGCTTCATTTCATCGAAGAGTGTTTTGATAAAATCCCTTGTCATACATGTATGCTTTTTTTTTTTTTTACCAAACATCACCCTATTATGGGGCCAAAGAAACAGTAGAACGGAAATAGCTACCGGACCATGGATGTGAAGACTCCCAACCACCTGTTGTAGCAGTCTTGAACGTTTTAAAAAGCTGAAGTGAAAATGCTTCATGATTTAGATTTCAGCGCAGTACCTAAATGGCAATATTTAGGTCTATGTGGGTGACGGTACGGCCAAGATTGATAATTTTTTGCTGCAAGTGACAACTGTTTTTGCCTGAAAATATGTTTGATTTTTTCGCCCGAGTATGCAAGACCAATGAGTTCATTCGTTTTATTTGAGGCATTTTGAAAAGAAACTCAACAATTTGTTTCTATTGAACTGAATTAAAGGTTTATTCCATCCTTTTTTTGTTTTCGCAGACGTCATTTCCTGGATAGCGAGTTATGCGACCACAGTATGTCTTAAAAGGCTGGATTTGTGACCCTAAAAATGATTTCTGTTAGAAAAAAAAAAAAAATAGATTCCATGGGTTAAATTTGGTTCGCGACAGCCGTGCTGTGAGAAACGGAATCTACCTACCTGGAGGATTTTTGTTATCCTTCAATTATAGCGGTTTAATCGTGGCTTTATAGAGCGATCAAGCCAACAAATTACACTTCTAGACTAAACAAGCCATAGTGGGACCAAAAGACAAATGAAATACATTACAAAATAGACTACTTAAACAACCAAAAGTAGACCTTTAGGAGTTCATCAGCTAAGAGAATATTTCAGCGTCTATTGTAAATATGTATATTTTTTGACATCTTTTATTCTTATTTTTGTTTGAAAATATTTGGGTAGCTTAAGTTTTAGGGCAGTATTTTCCTGCTACCTGGCTTTCTTATAAAGCAACTATTTTTTTTATCATCATTATTATTTTTATAACATTTCATAATTGTATAAAATCATGCCTTTAAAAGTAAGTAGCCATTAAGCAAACACATCATCTGGAAACATCAAACACGTTACAATCTGTTTTAAAAAACCACTTGCGGAGATCTTAAACGCTCTAAACAGCTCGATAAGAACCATAGCTTGTTCCGGTGTTCAGATAGTGGTTGAGAGATGCGTGAAAGAAAACAAATACATTTGGTAAATTGTAAAGCAAATCTTGCCTCTTTAACTTTCCTTACCGAATACCATTTCTAGAAGTTAAGACATCGAGTTATTCAGCGCTTCCAATATTCAATTTTACATTTTTCTATTTCAATTTCTACAGGCCGAACGTCCCAGGAAAATAGAATGAAACAACACTAAATTCCATTGCCGTCAAACTCTCAAGGAGTTAAGCTTTATTTATCTTACATGAAACCTTTGGCAAAGAAAAAGCCATTAATGATCTAATAAAAACTCTATCTCAAATAACCGCCTCTTGTCTAATAAGCGCCTGATCAACGCCTTTTAGTTTGTATTAGACGCCCTTCTCTAACATTAACTCCCCCTGTCTAGATGACCCGCAAACTACCAGGAAACAGAGAAACGGAGCAAATTTATTTAGTTTACTATATAAGAAGAGTTTGCGCATTGCATCTTGTTTATTGCCAAGTTCAAAGTAAAGATTCTGACATCGAAGTTTAGTTTTAGAAAAACAATATGTCCAATTTAATCTGCCCAGACGTGTCAATGGATGGACTGGATAGACTGCTATTTATAAAATCAGGTGATACATTCGCCGAAAGCATATTAGTTATGTGGAGTTTCTTACAGTTATTAGAATTAGACGCCTCCGTCTATTAGTTCCTTTACAGTTTGTCTCCTTCGCAGCCGCTCGGGCCTGAGTCACGCCCAAGCGGCTGCGAAGGAGACTAATTTACAGTAAGAAGGTTTGTTAACGTGAAAACGTTTCATTGGTTCGCAAAATATTAAAATGAGTTTCTTTTCACTAAAAAGTCTCAGCGTCCAAACAAAAGTAATGCCCTATCCACATCATCTATATATGTCTAATTAAGCCAAGTTTTAAACATGAAATATATATATAGACACCGAAACTGGAACACAAGTTTTTACAAACGATTCCAAATGAAATTCTACATGGTTTGTAATTTGCACTAAATTTACAATCATTACGCAGGTTTAGGCCCAGTTCACACGCCGAATTTTTTATGACCCGAACCTAATACATTGAATTAAGTACATAAAAAGTTTGGTGTCTGAATCACATTTCAAACTGGAACGGCTCAGCCGTTCTTTTAGGCTCAGTCTCCAGCCTTGGGCCGAGAGCGCACCGAGACACGCGACGCTGGAGACTGAGACTACCGTTCTCCTCACCTAGCCCGGCCGGGAAATTCGACTTTGGAGCGACTTTGGAGCGGCTTTGATTCAGACGCCGAACTTTTCAGGTGACAAACCCAATAGACCTTGTCACGGTTTTCGACGTCATCTTGACGAGTAGGCAAACGCGTGAGAAATTACAGTTTGCATGAGAGTCTAATGTCGTATAATTTCCGTAGAACGGCTGTCCTGAAAAAATATGAATTGTCAACTAAAGCTACTCTCCTAAGGATTCTACTGAAAAAAATTGAGGGCGTTGCATGGGCTAGAAGACCTAGAACCACTTTTTTAAATTTTCTATACATTTGTCTGAAGGAGTGTAAGAAAGTTCCGGAAAAAATTACAGACAAATATATGGAAAATCTAAAGCAAGCCTCTGGAGAAATTTAAGCACAGGTACGCCCACAAAATTTTTTTAGCACAATCCTTTGTTTTGTGGATTTAGTTTACAGCTCATATTTTTTTCAGAACAGCCATTTTACGGAAATTATTCGACATTACATTCTCATACAAACACTGTAATTTCTCACACGTTTGCCTACTCGTCAAGATGGCGTCGAAAACCGTGACAAGGTCTATGGATAAATTATAACAACGTATTTTGCTAGCAGTTTGACCGAAATAAGCATTTTAATTTGGCTGGTATTAAGATCGCCGTCTGAATCTATTTAGCCGGTCTAAATAACTTGGGTCGGCCTCAGTTCGAATATTAGGTTCGGCTCATAAAAAGTTCGACGTCTGAACCGGGCCATTTTTTACCGCGTTTTAATAATTAAAGAGCTTTTAAATATGTTTAATCTCAACCACTTGTATAGAAACCTTTCTGTAAAAACTGCCTCAACATTAAGCAAATCAACGGCATATATATATTGGTATAAGAGTATTTAACAGGCTAGTGGTGCTCGAAAACGCCAATCTGAGCTTTAAAGTGAGCTAACTTCAATTTTTGTTTGAAAATTTCTTGTTTGAATATAAATTGTTTCACTCGTGCGGTCTGTGATTTATGCTCTGTTATGTGTGAACAACCCAATTTGCAAATGTACATAAACTGAAACTCAGGCAAACTTCTTTCATGTAAGAATACAACACAATTCGCTTTAAAGGTGAAGACTTAAGTCAATATTAACAACAACAACAACAACAACAACAACAACAACAACAACAACAAGAATAGCAACAATGAACCTTACCTTGAATTCCGAAATGTTGAATATCCATTCTTCCTTCGCGACGTTTTAGAGCTTCGTTTAACGCAGTTTCAACTTTGCCAAGGCGAATAAGTCACTGTCCTCTCATAGCTTAAAAACAAACGTAAAAACAACGAAAAACAACAACAAAAATCCTCTTCTTTTGCTATCCTGCAAACCTGCACAGGAGCAGCCACGCTGCTACCTGATTGGCCAGCTACGTTATTCCCTCCTTTTGATTGGCTAAGTTCTGGTCGTCGCACACGCGGCAGCCACGATTTTCCCGCGCTTTCAGAACACAGATTCCTAACAGGGACTCCGCGCTGCTCAGTTCTAAAACCAATATACAAAACAAATGTCACAAATACAAACAAAACAAACCAAAACAAAAGAAAGAAAGAAAACATGAAGATAAAAACATCTACGGTTGTTCAAATAGTTTTGAAGACGCAGGTCCTCGCATTGAGGCGTACCCTGGAAAAAAAAAGGGCTGAGAAAAACACTTCTTGTAAAACTGCTTGTTTTCATTTCTGTATTTTTACACTCGCAGATCATAAACAAGTAAAAAGACTTAAAACGCCAATACCGTTAAACCAACCGACTTATCATAATCAACAAAGTCAACAAAAATAGTTACGAACGGGCCGGGTTGTTCAAAGCTGGGTTAAGATAATCCAGGGTTGGTCTGAGATTGAAATTCAGGTGTGAACGCTTAAATTAAATAGCAAAATCAATTTAACTCTCTTTGTCTACAATTTGTTTAGAAGATGCTCTAAATAGAATAAAGAAAATTATCGGAGAAAATGCTTTTGAACAAAAGAAAAGAAACCGGGATTAGAATTTAACCCCGGGTTAGCAATAATAAACATACGAACAACTGGGCCCAGGAGTATCAACTTCCCGCGCCCCTGGCCAGGGAAAAAATGGTATCTACCCTACCCCCTTCCCTCCCCCGATTTCAAAAACGCCCCAGCGTAACGATTCCCAAGTTTCAGTGCCAGCACAAGACTTCACTCTGCTCAGTAAGTTAGCCAGTGTTTAGTCGCACCCTCCTCTCAGGATCAAGACAAAAAAAATCGTGAAAGGGCTAAAAAAAATTTACATCGAACAATAATATTTTTCCCGAAAGTTTTTAATGAACACTTGCTCGTTTTCATAGCAAGAAATCAAAAGATATATTATACATTAGTGATCATTTAGCCTTGACTACTATTTACAAAAATAACAAGTATTGTAAATTGAAATGATAAAACGCACGTTCTGGTATTTTTTTAATAGTAAAATAATCAAAAGTTCTTTTTATATGAGGACAAATAACACGCCGAGTTTCCATTTAAATGGCCATGAAAAGTCTTCGCCCCTGAAATAAGACGCGCAACAGCATATGTTCATATAAATCATACAGCTCGTGTCAGATTTGAGATGAGTCTTGGTTTCCTCGTATAAACGGCACTTACATTGTGTTCGGGATTTAACACTTCTCAACACAGCGAGGTCTAAAAGTGGTTGGTTTTGTCAAAAAGGCTCCAGGTCCGGGTTGTTCGAAGCTGGGTTAAGATAACCCTGGTTTAGTGCGAAATTTGAACTCAGATATGAGAGATTAAAAAGCAAATTCAGTTTAATTCTCTTTGCCTACAATTTGATGACTGGATACTCTAAAAAGAATAAAGAAAACTATCTGAGAGAGCGCTTTTGATAAAAAGATACAGAAAGCCGGGTTAAAATTTAACCCTGGGTTAGAGCTAACCCGTGTTCGAACAACCGGGCCCTGCAGGTTTTGCGACGCATGTGCGTTAAAATTTTGAAACTCAACAGAAATGAAAAGAAACCTTCCTAGGGAGCCCTCAAGATTGTGAGGTAACGACAACAACGATCATATCCAGACAGTGATTCAAATTTTAATTTGCTGTCACTCATAACGACGAAAGGGCTATTCAAGTATACATTATGCATTACATATCTCTGTCTCTTTCGAAGATGTATCAAGTCGGTAGAAGACAGGACGGTTTCGCAACAGACCACTTGAAATTGTATGTTTTGTTTTCCCAATGTAGGTCATGTGATAATACTCCAGAGAAATGTTTCCTTCAAATTTCTTATTCACCTGCATATGTCCGCATAATTTATGCAAAGCAAAAGGTCAAATTCCCTTGAGACCTTAATTGGTAAAAGAAAGCAAATAAGCGTAAGAGAGCGATTATCTGTCTTTTCCGGAAACATTTTGACATGGAATGCACGTGCGTCGCAAACTGACCGCTCCTGCTGCTGCTGCTGTTGCTGCTGATAACTGTCTCTACACAAGCATCCTCCTCAAAACTGTGGGCCCTGATATTGAGGGTTTGTAGTGTACTGTTGTTGCTGGGCCTGCTGAGTAAGGTCCTGAGGTGCTGGAGTGGAGAGCTGCCGCGTAAAGGAGATATCTTGGGCTGAAGTCACTTGCCTCGGAAGCCCAATCTCAGGTGGCGCCGATAGCTGTCTCTGGAGGGAAATGTCAGCGGCCTGTGAAAACTGCTGTTGTAGAGAGATGTCTTGGCCTGCAAAATAACGACTACGATTAGTATTCTGCCGCTCACCATGGAATCTCATTCGTCACTTTAAAAGCGAGAAGGAAACTGGGTCGAGTTAACTCTCGCAAAGACTTGTGGTTACTAATGTTGACTTAATAAATGAAATGATATGTGTGAAGAGAAAAACACAGAAAAAAATGTTGACTTGTAGCACTTATAAAGTGCTCCTGAACACGTGAATTTCATGCGCTAATGATTCCCTCCCTCCTTCAGTGAACATTTTTATGAACTGAAGTTGTTACTGTCTTGTTTTTCCTCAAAACTTTGGCTCACTATTCGCTTTCTATGACGCAACAGATAGTGAAGAAGTTAACCAATCAGACTGCAGATTTCGCGATAGTGAGGATCACTTACGTCGGGCCCAAGCCATCGGAGAAATAGGTTAACATTGTTTTTACCTGAAAACCTTTGTAGTTGTCTCACCAGCTCTGCAGTCGAATGACGATTTTGTTGTCGCTGCTGTTGTTGTTGTTGTTGTTGTTGTTGTTGTTGCTGCTGTTGTAGAGCAGCCGCAGCCGCAGCTGCTAGTAACCTCTGTTATTGTTGTCTGTCGATATTGCTCTGCTGGTATTGTGACTGAAAACTTTGCTGCATCTGCGAGACCGCGTTCATTTGCGCATGGCCCGACGACACAGGCATTTTATGCTGTAACGTGGCCTGCGGTTGTGGTTGAATAGTCCGCTGACCAGTTAATGTAAACTACTGTTGTTGCTGTTGCGGTTGTTGTTGTTGTTGAGGTTGTATAGCCCTCGTCAGCGCCTGGGATACAGTCAGACCTACGACAGAGAAAACCAGTCGAAAACTGAAAAAATTTTTATTTTGAGGTTTTACATTCAATCAGTAGTAAAGTAGATAGAATAGCAACACCACGAAGGAATTAAGGACAGAACACATCAACAACAATAACAATAACAAAACTTTAAGTTTAATCGCTAAGGGAACCACTTTAATGTCGCTTCAATACCCCATTACAAATAGTGCGAAGGGACTGGAAAAAACGTTCGTCATCACATGATCACGATTATATCACAATTTCAATGTAACTGGGGGAAAGAATGTCCTCCGCTATACAATGTATCACACAATGCGTCGTTATTGCAAAATGCCGCAGAACCGGGCTTATTTATATTCGGATTTCACCGGTTACAGTTCAAATCATAACGCAACTAGCATCATTCGTCGAGCTATGACTTAACAGTTCTTTCCAGTTAGCTCAATTGCATAAGCGCCGGTTGGCCGAGTGGGAGGCCGCTAGTTCAAACCTCGGCCAACACTCGGGGTCTTAAAATATCTGAGGAGAAAGTGCTGCCTTTGTGATGACATTTGCAAACAGTTAGACTTTCTAGTCTTCTCGGATAAGGACGACAAACCGTAGACCCCGTCTCACAAACCTTGTACATATAGTTTATTATGTGGGAGGTTAAAGAATCCACATTGTTAGTAAAGAGTAAGGGAGGTAGCGCCCGGTGTAGTGGTCTCAAATTTCACACTCACAGGGGGGATCGGTGGGGGGAGGTTGGGGGGCAGCATCAATGCAACATAAGCAGTCTTGCAAAAACTCCCCCCACCAGTGTTGTAAATTATCCTTGAAAAGCCCTGAGGGTTGTGGATAATAAGAATTTTACAATCTACAATTTGTCGATAAAACAAGGACTCTATTGAGTTCTAATAAGCTTAACTAACTATTTCTACTGACTCGCAAAGGCGCCAAATGTACCTTGATAACCGGCGGTGTTGAATGGCTGCTGTTGCGTGACCATACCTCCAAGAGAAGATGGAAGTGTCATGGTCGTCGGCGTTGATGGTGTAGAGACGAGATCGGGACGAGTAGCGACTTGGGTCCTACCAATGGTCAGAGACTGCGGTCGCTGGGGTTGAGTGAAAGTGTATTGTTGATTAGAGTGCATCTGACCTGCACTCTGGACCGCTTGAAGCTGAAAAAGAAAAAAAAAATAAGCTATTTCGGTAGGTAAATCAAATAGTTCCGCCATTCGGTTTCGGGAGCTGCAGGGAATATGGGCTGTGATTTGAGGCGATGCAGTTTTTCATCACTTATTAATCTGTTAGGCTGATTTGGATATACCTTGTAGCTGGTCGTTCTTCCACCTCTCCCCTATTTGTATGTCTATGCACACCCACCCAAGTGGTTTATGTAATTGATGAGCACCCTTGAATTCTATTGTCTCGATCATCCGAGGTCTCTCCGCATGACTCAAGCAGATTGAGACAGATAGAAAAACCCCTGGGCCCAGTTGATCCAAGGCTGATTAGCGCTTAAACCAGGGTTAAATTTAACCTTGGTTTCTTTTTCTTGTGTTCAAAGCATTTGCTCGGATAATTATCTCGGTTATTTTTAGAGCTTCCAATCATCAACTTGTAGGCAAAAAGAATTAAAACTAAAATGCCTTTTAAGATTTCAAATCTAAATTCAAATCTTGTAATTATGGGTTTATGGGTTTATCTGGGTTTCAATGTCAGATCTGGAAGTTTATTCAAAAGAAGAAAACATTACGATATGCATGGCGTATTTACACTTCTTGTTGTCTACTGTATTCAAGTACTCAATGCAAGTACGGAATGCATATTGACTCGCCGCTGTTCGCCTTCGTCTAACCATGCATATCAATGTCTTGTAACAAAAATAAATATGACCATGAATTGATTCTTAACCCAGTTTAATGAACAATATCAAGAGCCATAATGGGACTTGACAATATTGAATTTAGGAGAATAGCAACAGAGATGTTTTTACAAGAAAACCAATATCAACTTGGTAGAAAACTAAACCGCAAAAAACTCATGGGGCGGAGCTTTATTCATTGAGCACAATCTGGTTAAAATAACATGAGGCGCTAATGCAGTAAATTAATTAGCAGGAATTCACGCAAATCGTTTTGGGATGGAATTGTGATGATTGAACCTAGGCGTAGCGAAAATGTTGAATATTTTTTTGCTTTTTAGCCACATTGATCGAAAAATAGCATGTCATGTGCTTGCTTTCTGCGAAAACGTAGACAAATCGCTTGCCGTATTCCAGGTATTCCTTTTGTCTTTCTTTCCCCAAAATAACGGCAGTAGATTTAAGAAAGGGTCCCTTTTATGAGTACCACTATGTTCATAGTATCAGCTTCACAAAATAACGCATTTTTAGCCTAATGCATTTAAGCCATTTAAAAGCCCTACTGGATTACTGTATTTTTAAACATCATTGCCTTTTAAAACAGTTCCTTTATCTCTGTTGTACGTTGTCTGCACCTCAAGACAAGCACACAATACAAGGCGCAGAACAAGATATAATTCCCTGATTAACATTTTAAAAAATAGATGCTTGTGGCCATTCGGTTTAGCCAGAGACGGTTCAAACACCAAATGGATCCTTTAATGCTCCTGTGAAAGCAAACGTTAAACCCTCTCCCCTCACCGGCCTTCTGTTTGTGTTGCAAATATAGCAAGCAGTGCACATACAGAACCGTTTAGTTCGATTCTGAAATGGCCGTCGCTAGACTACTTGTCTACTAATTGTACACTTACTTGGGGGTCTTCTCACTGTAGACTGTTGATTTTTTTCGGAATGAAATCAGTGAAATTTCAGCTGAGGGTCAAGAGAAAAGAGACGGACAGTTCGAGTCGAAAGTGAAAGCAATCCACGGTACTTCACCGTGCTGTGACGTCTGTGTTTATTTTCGCATGTTATTATTTTTCGTCAAATGTGCGCATTGACCCCTAACATACTTTTTCCCTCACCGCCCACGCAAAGGTCATTGTGATTAATGATTAGTGTTTAAGATGGACACACGCTAGTACTAGTAGTAGAGTCTAAAGTCAAAGTAACCTATTTTTATCATCCTGTTTTTGAGTCAATGCTCATTGACCAATACAAATTTTTCCTCTCACAACCCATCCCACAAGTAATCTTGACTACAATCCTGGACAGAATAAAATGGAATAGTGGCCGGGTTATGAATTTTGCACTGCATTGTGTTGGGTTTTTCTCTTTGTGGCTGAGCCAGCTAAAGGAGTTTTTAGGTTTTAAAAACTAATGGAAGCTGACATCACGGAGCTTGTGGCTTGTATACGGAGGAGGGAGTAAGGGCAGAGGAGGGTCCAAACCTCCCGTCTCTTTCGTGCATAATTCATCATAACCAGCTATTGTCGACCAAATTTAGAAGAATTTTGCGATATCTGAAAAATGATGTCAATATAATAGTTGAAAAAGTGCAGTAAAATTAAGTTGCCAGATTGAATCTTTTACCGAGAAGACCTGAGGACGAGGTTGAGTTGTTTTAGTGGTGACTAGAGAACATTTCACTCGTTTCGTAAGGAAAAAATAGGCCATAGGCGAAATATTGGCTAAAACATAGCGAAAACACCATTTAAAGGACGACATCTGCTATTTGGAGAATATTTGAATATTTCCTAGACTTGCCGATTAACATGCACTATCGAAGGTAAATTTACATCGATGGAGATATGGCACATACGCCTATAGGCCAAATAAGGAAGTGCCCCCCTCCCTCTCTCGAGTGCGGAATGCTTACTGACTCGCCGCCTCGCCTTTGTCTAACCCTGCATATCAATGTCTGGTAAAAAATTATGGAATATAGGGAAATAGCAACAAAGATGTTTTTACCTGAAAACCAATATCAACTTGCTAGGAAACTATCTGCAAGAAAATTCCAAGGGTTATTGATTGAGCACAATCCGGATTAATAACATCAGGCGTTGGTGTAGTAAATTTATTAGCAGGAATTCACAAAAAAAAAAAAAAAAAAACAAAAAAAAAACAAAAACGATTTGAGATGCATTGTGATCTGATTGAACCTTGGCGCAGGGAAAACTTTAAATTTGTTTTTGTTTTTAGCGTCTTTGGTAGACTGAGTAGCGGAAACGTATCGAAATGTGTGGAATCATATCGTGTTGGGGTCATGTGCTTGTTTTGATTGCTTTCCGCGAAACTGAAGTAGATATATCGCTTATCGTATTCCTTTTTGTCCCCCCCCCCACCCCAAAAAGATATCCGCAGTACATTTACCATAGTCATAGTATCAGCTTCACATTTTTAGCCTAATGCATTTTAAATGCCTTACTGTATTTTAACCATCATTGCCTCTCAAAACAGTTCATTTACCTCTCTTCTACGTTATCTGCTCCTTAAGGTGGCTCCGTAATTAATACAAGAGCATTTAACTGTGACAAATGTTCCGTCATAACTTTTTGGTTTTTAACGCGATGGCTGCGAAACTTGGCAAAGAACAACAGATATCATTCGGCAATAACACAAAATATTCCGATTTCACTGATGGTAAATATTTCTTGAGAAATTAGTGCTTAAAAGGACCCTACTGTTCAAAGAAAATCGCGTCTAGTAAAAAATTTTGCTGATATTTTTTACTGAAATTTCTGGTATCGGCTTTAATTGATATAATAAATATGCCAGAGGAATTTCAGAAAAATCGTTGGAGCAGAAGTCCGTAACTAAAAGTCGGTCAAAATTCAGCTGTGAAATTGTTTTGGAATTTCAAAAATAAATTACTATCAGGTAGAAGGAGCCACCAGTTTGAATTTTCGGGACAAGTAAATTCAACGCTTGCTAATTCTGAAAACAAAAGCCGATTGCCTATCGTGCTATTCTTTGAAAGGTACTTTTTAGTTTTAGAAGAACTATAAATTGCTCCAAACCTTGCTCTGAAGTAGAATGACTTGTTCGTCGACAGTTTTAAAATATCCCTTGGCAGTTTTGGCTCAAACTCCTGCTGCATACATTTTGATGTATTGCCATGCATTTTCAACGACTTTTACTGCCGTTCGTTGCTTCCAACTCAGGAAAAAAGTATTGAGATTCGACGCTACCTCGTATCAGAGCTCAGAAAGAACTGTCCAGCACCTTTGTTTATGACTACAAAATGAGCACGAGCGGCAGTTCTGCGTGGAATTCGCACCTCACCCAGGGGGGACGAACGACAATGATGACCATGCTTGTGAACCAAATAACATCACAGTGCAAAATAAAATTATCGCAAAAATACTACCCGTTAATAAATTTACAACTCTAAAATTTTTGTCACTCCTTCCTTCAATGAATGGGTATTTTTTTCTTGATTATTATGTTTTGCTCTGCAATACATGTTTATACAGATCGGTTCACAGACATTGGCATCATTGTCACTCGTTCCCCCTGGCTGAGGTGCGAATTCCTCGCAGAGCTGCCGCTCGTGCTCATTTTCTGGTCATAAACAAAGGTACTGGACAGTTCTATCTGAGCTTCGATACTAGGTAGCTTACAATCCCAATACCTTTTTCCTGAATTGGAAACAACGTAAAGCACGAAAAGCCGTTGGGGAGGCTTTGCAATACATCAAAATGTATGTAGCAGGAGTTTGAACCAAAATTGCCAAGGGATATTTTAAAAATGTCGAGGAACAAGTCATTCGATGTCAGAGCAAAGTTTGGAGCAATTTATAGTGCTTCTAAAACTGAAAAGTACCTTTTAAAGAATAGCACGATAGGCAATCGGCTTCTGTTTTCAGAATTAGGAAACACACTGAAGTTGCTTGTCCCGAAAATTGAAACTGGTGTCTCCTTCTTTCTGATAGTAATTTATTTTTGAAATTCCAAAACAATTTCACAGCTGAATTTTGACCGACTTTTAGTTACGGACTTCTGCTCCAACGATTTTTCTGAAATTCCTCTGGCATATTTATTATATCAATTAAAGCCGATACCAGAAATTTCAGTAAAAAATATCAGCAAAATTTTTTACTAGACGCGATTTTCTTTGAACAGTAGGGTCCTTTTAAGCGCTAATTTCTCAAGAAATATTTACCATCAATGAAATCGGAATATTTCGTATTATTGCCGAATGATATCTGTTGTTAATTGCAAAGTTTCGCAGCCATCGCGTTAAAATCGAAAAAGTTATGACGGAAAATTTGTCACAGCTAAATGCCCTTGGGTTAATTACGGAGCCACCTTAAGCCAAACACACAGTACAAGGGGCAGGACAATATATTTGAATATATTATTCCTTCATTAACATTATAATAGATGTTTGTGACCATTCGGTTTAGCCGGAGACGGTTCAGACACCTAACTGTGAAATAAGACATTGAGAAAGCACACGTAAACACCCCTCCCCCCGGTTCTCCGTTTGCGATACAATTATAGCGGCTAACAATTTTGTACAGAACCGTTTAAGTCGATATGGCCGTCGCTAGACTACGGTACGTGTCTGCTAATTGTACACTTACTTTTGGGTCTTCTCACTGTTGACTGTTAATTTTTTCCGGAATGAAATGGGAGAGAATCAGTTGAGCACCAAGAAAAAAGAGACGGACAAGCCAGGTCGAGTCGAAAGTGAAAGCAATCCACGGTTCTTCACCCTGCTGTGACGTCTGTTTTTATTTTCGCATGTTATTATTTTTCGTCAAATATGCGCATTGACCTTTAAGTGTTTAAGATGGAAAAGCGCCAGTAGAGTCTAAAGTCAAAGTAACTTATTTTTATAATCCTGTTATTGAGTCAATGCTCATTGACCGATACAAATTTTTCCTCTCACAGCCCATCCCAACGCAATCTTGACTACAATCTTGGACAGAATAAAATGGAACAGCAAGCAAACCCACCCCCGCCCCCATCCCCCCAAATCAAGGATGAAGCTTCGCAAAAGCCAAAACGTGCTATTTTCCTTTCCTAGATTTGGGGCAGGGGCTGGGGGAAGAGGAGAGGTATAAATTTCCAATCTCTACTGTCCAAGATATTCTATCGGCAAGAGTGGCCCGGTGTATGGATTTTGCACTGCATGGTGGTGTTGTTTTCTCTTTGAGACTGGGTTTTTAGGTTTTAAAACTAATTGGAAGCTTCATGCAGCTTGTGGCTTGTCTACTGGGAAAGGACGAAGGCTAGAGGGTCCAAACCTCCCGTCTCCCGAACCCTAGCTGCATTCCCGACTCCCACCCTCTTTTATTAGGGACGGGTCATTATTTATCGCCGGGGGGGTTGCGGCGGAGGATTTGGGGCTAAACATGGTGAAATTTAGCCGATCCTCCCTTTGAATGTTACTTCACTGAAGTGATTCCCCTAATAACGTTTGATGACTTTCGCAATCCCCCCCCATGTCTTCATTTTCCAAGCAAATTTGAGTGGTACCCCCTCTGAATCCTTCCAAATTTTTCAGTGATCCCCCTTTTGGGTTCTCAGTTACGACTGATCCCCCTTTTGTTCTCCTAAAAGTCAAGTGACTCCCCCCCCCCCCAAAATCCCAGGCGATAAATAATGACCGTTCCCTTAGCTTATTAAAGTATCTCTCACTGTCTCTGATTGGCTAAAATACCATGCATAATTCATCATAACCAGCTATTGTCGACCAAATTTAGAGGAATTTTGCGATATCTGAAAAATGATGTCAATAGTTGACGAAGGGCAGTAAAATTGCCAGATTATTGAACCTTTAACGGAGAAGACCTGGGACGAGTTTGAGTTGTTTTAGTAATGACTACATTTCACTCGTTTCACAGACTTCACAAGGAAGAAATAGGCCATAGACGAAATATTGGCTAAAACATAGCAAAAAGACAATTCGAAGGACCACATCTGATATTTGGAGAATATTTGAACATTTGCTAAACTTGCCGATTAACATGTTCTATCGAAGATGAACTTAACATCGATGGAAGTGGGCATGTTTTGGGCTTTTTTGTAACCTACAATGTAGGAATTATTTGAATGTACTAAATAAAACAAATATGGAATTCGTCTTTCGTGTCATCTACCATCTCTCAAAGGTTGTCAAAACGTCAATTACTGTCACCCAGACGATCATGCTCCACCACAGGTAGCCCAAGCTCACTATGAGAGCCCAGAGCAACATTATCTATTAGCTAATTAATTATTCATGCGGCAACAATTATAAGACGTTGTATGAGAATCATCCTATTTCTCCATAATTGAGCAAACGTACATTGAATTTTTCCTTTTAGTATTTTGTTATGTTTATTTTTGTGTTGACTGCGTTTCAGGTCTCTTAGGATGCCGAGAACCCGAACACAACAATAGCCATCTAAGCTAATTAATTATTCATACAGCAAGAAAATTATAAGATGTTGTTTGGAGAAATTTTCTTTGCTCACTAAATTAGCAAAATGTACATTGAATATCACATTGAAGCTTACCAAGATGTCACCAGTTTTTCACCCAGATGACAGTAGAGGGAAGAGAAGAGAACTTCTCTTCTCCTCTTTCTACTGTCATTTGGGTGAAAAACCGTCGCTCAAAAAAAGGTATTAAATTAAACAGTGCCTAGGAGGTCTGAAATGCACTCAGAATACAAAGAAAAACAAGAAGACGCTAAAGGTAAGTTTCAAAGCGATATTCAAAAGCTTGGGCTTCGTCTGTAGTCCCTCATGTTTCTCTCTCCCCGCCGCGTGTCGCCTTTTCTCGCGTGGGGTGATTTTCACGCGCGCTCTGCTATCCCTAAGGAAAAATGGGGGACTACTTGTAGTCTGACAGTCAGTACCAGACGGAAATGCCACAAAGTAAGGCAGCCGTTTAGTCGCCAAATTGATTTTCAAATATGGGACTGTGGGTCCTAGTAACCAATGAATCAGTCAGGACTTTAGTTTCACGTGAATTACTCACTTTTTGTCTACTCGCACGCCGGCGCGCGTTATCATGTGGGGCACGCGCTTGTATGCAATCGGGAACGCGTGCGTTTGTAAACAATTATTGGATGAGGTTTTTGTGATATCCGGAATAATCAAGGTCGACGTTAAGTGTTATCAACCGAGCCGAAGGCTGAGGCTGAGAACACTTACCTCAACCTTGATCATTTAGGACATCGCAAAAACCGAATCTAATTATAAATTGTTTTATTACACATTGTTTTGAAGAAGGTAACAACAAATAAACGGTCGCACGGAACCTGAATTGTTATTGAAAATAATGCATTGCGCGTGCAACCTACAGATTAGTCAGTTATCTCCCTCCCCATCTCCCATAAGAGGTTGATGTCTCACCATCCCCATAATTGCCGAGACTCATGATTTTTTATTGAAACCCATCCCCATACCTTTAAAGATATGATCTCCCACCCAACTCCGCCCTCCTCAGCTGCTCAGACATATGGGGTACAGGTAAACTGGACATTCTGGTTGGAAAATCAAATGGTCCACCTCATTCTGTTTGGAAAGAAAGAAAACACGGGCTGTCATGCAAAGCAATACATTTTCTCTACGGTTCTCAGTCTCTTAAGCTGATCTGGCTACATTTTGTAGCAGGCTCTTCCTACACAAGGTCAAATTCACCAGTTAACTGGTTATGCATCAAATTTGCGATCAGATGGTTTGTGCAAACGGTAAGCACCCATGCATTATGGTCTCTTGTCCAGCCACACCCCTCACCCCCGCCTACTGTACACCTATGGTCTCTTCCCTATCCCACCAACAAGAAGTGGGAACCTAGGCTGTAAAGTAATCTCAACCAGTTTCCTTGTTTGTACTGTTCTCCATCAACGAAATGAGTAACTGGAGTCAAATAACAAGTTCCAATTCAATAACCATGGCTTAAGGACCACAAAATATGTTAATACCTCATGCTTTCCTTTCACAATTAAAACCATTGCATTGCATTGCATTGGATAGGGTACAATATAGTTACTTGTTCAATTTTGAACCAAAACATTTTAAACATTGTTGGATATTTTTCATGAGGAGGTGTGACAATGTTGAAGACTTTCTTTTCGAAAATCAGCCCTTTTTAGTTTCCTGTTGTTGTATCCCAGGCTAGAACATTAAGAAACATTAAGAAAGGATGACAATGAGTGTTTGTCTATTACATCACGTTGGTAAGAATGACTGCACTCAAATCATCAGCATATTTTAAAGGACCAAGGTTATCACCAAAACCATAAAGTTACCAGGTCTGGGCTTGCCCCTAATTTTTTAGTGAGGGTTGAGGCCCAGATCTGTAGACAAGAGTATAAACAGTTCCACTTCTCTTGTGATCCCATGAGTCTCTGACTTAGAAATATTCTATTCACTCTAGTGTCAAAAAATTTCATTGAAATACAGTGTAAATAATATTTAAGTAATGAACATAGCATTTCATTCAGAAATAATTTTTTTTATGAAGTGACTCTAATTTCATAGTAACAGCATGCATCAACCAATGAATAATAATATAATGAATAAATTTCGATTTAAAATTTTTTGGGCAGCGGAATCAAACTGTTCAGGTGACTGTATGTCTGTAGCGAGTTCCTTCAACAATGATAAAAAGAACATACGCCAGACCTCTGATCAGCACCCAGAAAACTGGTTTCACTGAATCCTCACTCTTTTTTGGAGTCAAATCTGCTTCTATAATCCTTGAATAAATCAGTTCTGGGCTTTCTCGCAAGACAATGGTTGGGGCCAGATTCCTTGGGTGATCTGATGGAAGAGAAATAACCCTTGCAGCACTTTCCTTGTCATCCACTCTTGCCTTTAGGATGCTGGCCATCAGGAACTGGATATAGTGATGGGTTTTTTCAGCCCTAAATGGTTCAGGGTGCCAATTCTTAGTTCTGTTTGAATACTGCTTCTTGAAGATTAGGTGACCACTTTTGGTGGTGGCTTGTGGTCTAAAGCTGTGCATGTTATGGTCAAGAGCAGCAAGGAGCACCTCAGGGCACAAAAAGCTATGAAATAAAAATAAAACTCTCTCTTCTGTATATATCTAAGCAAGCAAAACAAGGTAAATGTAGAACTGTAACTAGGATGAAATATCTTGCAATACAATGATTGCAAGATCCTTGGTAAAAAAAATAGATTCTTACTCAAAGGCATTTCTTTTAGGGGCATACTTAAGCATCTTGCTGTTGAAGTTTTCAAGCAAACTGGTATGCCTACAATCAAAAATCACACAATTTAGTTCCCATTAATGTTTATTAATAAATTGTATGTAAATATCTATGTGAAAAAATGTTTAAAAACTGTATTACGGTAGTATTAGCATGTTAAGTGTTGGTACATGCCTGCGTACATGCAGGTCTAGAATAGGCTAAAAAAGGACACTATTATTTCATATGTAAATCTTAAAAGCTGCTTCCCAATTTTTGGGCTTTTTTGGATCTAGCAAAGGAATACTAAATTCATAAATTTTTACCTATTGTAGAACAAAATTGCTTACTTGAACCAAACATAAAAGACCAAACTTTCTAGCCATCTCTTGTCCAATATGACCTTTGTTAGGGCTTCTATTGCCTCGGACCCTTTTCCAAGGAGTGGTATGTCAGTATCAGATAATACGAGTAGACTGTGAGAGCACTGGCCATCACTCCATTCATGTTCTCCTACCACATGATGAAGAACATCCTGCCACATGTCCTAGAAGTATAACACGCGGCAGAAAAGCAAGTTACAATTTTCATTCTTGTTATAGCTTAAAAAACAGTCGAGAATTCACAGCACCACTACTACAGTAGTTTCGCGTGGAATTGGCGTCTGAGGAACAACAGCAAAAATATCATATTGATGATGTAAAATCTGCCCAGATCTGACCAAAACTTCTGATTGGTTATAAAGCAAGTGTAACACTAAAAAGCTTCCCAAAAGCTGTTTTCAAAAGAAAATGAGATGGAGGAAGAATAAGCAAAAGTTCATTGTAAATGCTGAACAATCTATGGTACTTTCAAAGGTCAATCAAAAGTTTAGTAATAAAAGAAACAAACTGCTGTTTATCCCTGGAAAAACAACAATACAGGTTTCAGGAAGGTGTTCAAGGTTTGAGTATTACGCCTGTGCCAGGGAAATTTGCTTGAACCATCAATCGGAAGCCCTGCCAGATTTTATGTAATCAGTGTTGAATTTTCCCTGATCAATTTGAGGCAAAGCCATTTGTGAGTTTGCCATACAAATCAAAATAGTTTGAATACTTCCAACAGGAGAACTACTTATATCTTCTGATGGATGGAAATCAATTTCCTGCAAGAGGTTTTGATGGCAAAGATTTTGTAGCAGTAAAAATAAAGGTAAGCTACTTTAGTTAAGTTATATGACATTGCCACTAGGATAACCTGCCAATGTATTCATAGTCTGTTATCTTTGTTCTAAGTGTATAACACATTGGCGGTTCCAGCCCTTCAGATAAGGGGGGGGGTCATCTGGGCCCCTCCCCTGGATCCGCCGCTGTAACAATAGACAAGATTGAGAGTAAGTAACAATCAATACCTTTAGTGCAAGCATATCACCATTGGCTTGTTGGCAACAGAACCAGAAGTGGTTTGGTATAATTGGCTCAATCCAGTCACATATAGCACCACAGTCTTTCAAGTTAGGAGCCTGTTGAGATATTTATTTTTATGAAAATAGCAGTAGCTTATTTTAAAGACATCATGCTCACTGCATTTTAAGGTTAATATTGATCAGACAAACTATAGATCTGGGATCTAACTTATAATTACATCAGTCAAAGCCTTGACAAGTTTTGCGGACTTGTGTCAAATGTCCAGGTAATGGATGACTTCCTGGAGTTCTCTATTTTGTTCTGCAGTAAAAAAAAAAAGATTGTCTATATGGAAGGTTAAAACAACTCTCAGATTGAACCAAAGTGCACTTGTATCCTCTCTTGGTTGAGGAAAAAAATTTTACTGCAATCTGAGAATGGAATTTACCATCACAACTGTATGACAAGCAAAGAAAAATTAAAATTAAAATCAAGGATTAAATTGAACCACAACACTTTTAAAGTTATTACTGAACTCCTTAAATCTGGTCCTTCTGTGAAAAAAAAAAGAAAAACAAAGCAAATAATTATATTTATATGCAACAATAATTTTAAGGCCTAAGACATAAGTTTTGAAAAGAGCCATTTACCCACTTTCTATACATATTTAACAATAATTGTTCAACAATATTGCTGAATAATCCCCAAGACGATTATTCAACAATATTAACTTCGCCTTCCGCAAAATAATTATTTGCCAAAGGCGAAGTTAACCACTTAACAATAAATCACCCTGTTTAAACACCATGAAGTCTTTTCTTGCCATCAAAGTCATCAGCATTTGGATATTCGTGTACTTTCAAAAAGGCTTTACTATGAAACTTTGGCAAAACACCCAGTTTATGACAGCTATTTTGTTCTGCTTTATATTCACCGCCTAGCGTGGTGAATATAACGTCATAGTCCGAGATAGCTAACCAATCAGATTGCTTGAATTACCAAGATCACTGATTGTGTATATACTAAATTTCTATAACCCCTTACAATTTAGGTGCAACAACTTTATTTTAGCAAAAGGAAGATATCAGTAAATTTACTGAAAGTCCTTCGCTTCTACACTCCACCCAGAAAATAAATAAGGAATGGCATATGGGTAGGGAAATGAGCAATTGAACTTGCACCCCATCAAAATGGAAGCAGCACAGCAATATCCCTGGTCCTTTATCATGGTGATAAAGACAGGCCACCTGCCCCATTTGCACCTTCTTAATAGAGGGGGAAAGGGGGTGGGGGCTTATAACTAACCCTTTCTTTCCCTGAAAGAGGGGAGGGGGGCTTATAAGAGGGGGGGCGTATTTGAGATGGGGGGGCTTAATAGATGATTTACGGTACATGTAGATAATTTCATTATTGGAATGAAATGCTATACCTTTTAGACCCCACACCAGTGCCTTGATACAGTTAGCCTGCGTAGCATGGCGGTTTTGGTTGCTAAGTAATAAAGGCGGGTGAGGGCAGAAAAACCACGAGGAGATTGGGGCGGGTTTTTCTTTTTCTCGCGGCTTTGCCGCTCGTGCGCCTGGCTCGACAAAACCGCCATGCTACGCAGGCTATGATACAGTAGATGGTGATGCATCTGTGAATGATCTACTTTCAGTACATCCTTCAGCCTTTGTAGTAATCTTAAGTAAGGGCCAGTTTTTCCATGTCAGCATGCAAAGAAAGTCGTGTCTGATAGCCTGGGGCTAGTGAATTTTCCTATCGGGCTAGTGATTTTTGTTCTTAACTTTCCCAGCGGGCAAGTGCTGTTTTTTGGGGAAATTCAAATCACAGAAGGATTGTAATCAGTCCTGCTAATCAAAAAGGGTTTTGGTGCTTGTTGAAATGACTTGTGGGCTAGTACGTGCTAGCTACAGCTTGCCCGAATGGCAGGCTGTAAAACTGACTTTCTTTGCACCCTGCATGTTGGCAGATTTTCCACCCATCTCCTGACAATTAACCACTTCCTGGTCCACTAACAACTTCAGACTCTCTTCCATGAGTGTGTATAAAACACAGATTGTGCAGTGTGCCCAGGAGAGTCTTTTCTTCCAGAACTTTACCGCGGCAGGATTAGCTCAGTCGGTAGAGCGCTTGACTGCAGAGCGGGAGGTCGCGGGTTTGATTCCCGGGGCCGGACCAATACTTAGGGTCTTAAAATAACTGAGAAATGAAGGTACTTCCTTTGCCCTGCGGGCGGCTGGACCTTTGTGTGGCTCGGATGACCATGTAAAATGGCGGTCCCGTCTCCATTAGGAGACGTTAAAATGAGGGCCACAAGTTTATTAGCCTTTGGCTATTAAGTGCTACCCTCTTTAAATAAAGGCTTTTTTTTTATGAGAAATGCTGATGTACCACATCCTTATAAACATCATTCCACATCCTTTTTATAGAAGGACAGCAATAAAGCTTCTGAATTCTGTAGAAGAGTGTTTCAGAAATAATTTCTAGACCAAGAAACTCGGACAGAAGGCTAAATTTCAAGAAATTATTTCCACTGAGTAATAGCTGCTGCCATTTGAAAATTGTTCACATACACTTTCTGATTATTTCTTACAGTAAGAACATCTGAGGAAGCCCAGGTTCCAAAGTGCCCACTCTCACAGTCCCACTGTAATGTTAGTACAGCACCTGACATTGTTTGCTTCAAAGAAATGGCACCACCACACGCACAACAAGTCTATGGAAACAATTCTTTGATCTTATCAATAGAGACCAACACTTTTGGTTTTTTAGACAAGTCCAATTCTCTTTTATCTCTCTCCCGTTTTTTTTTGTAAACCTCTTCCAGTTCACTCTGCAAGGTATGTTGAAACTCGGCAATGGTCTCCACATGATAGGTAGTCCTATCAGCCTCTGAGACAAGAATGGTAAGAGCGGCATCCTTGCTGTTTGGCACAGCAGTAGCTTCATCATGATCAGGATAGTCACTGAAGTCAACCATGAAATAGTTTCTGAAAAACAAAGTGTTGTAGAAATATCTACCTGTTTATTTTTCAAATACAGTAACCCATAAAGTAACCCTGTACAGTATATGCTTACACAGGGTTCTCAATAAGTGCTGGCAGCTGGTAACCTGTGATCAGGATTTTTTTCTTGTGAGCAAGGGAGTGGAGAAAAAAGTGACCATGGAAATGGAGTGACGCAGGCCCGGCTGCTGATTTTTGAGCCACGTAATTCACAAGAAACAGTGCATACACTGTAAGTTGTGAGGGAAAAGATGCTTACGTAGTTCACCTGACTGCATGTCTACTTCAAGTTCATGGAATAAAATGCAAAATGGGAGGGTACCTAGCTAAACAAGAGAATACTATGTCATGTATGAGCTGATTATTATTAACTGTACAAAATCTTCTCATAGGAAAGTTTTTTTTTCCTGAGTGGAAAAATTTCACAAGTCACATGATATCAGAACTACAAAGCACATCTTTTCAACAATATATTACAAGATAACTGAAAACAATAAAGAAACATACAGAAAAATTCTCACTCATTTTCAGAAGTCTCTTGGCAAGACAAAGGATCAAATATTAGCTCTAGCCTCTCCTCTACTCCATCATCTTCTTCACTGCCTACTTCACTACATGCATCACTCTCAGCAACATCACTGTCATCCTGCAGTCCTCTAGTAGGACCTTTGACAACCTGAAATGAACAATAAATACCCTAGTGAAATGGATTTCACAATAAACACACAACATGCACATCTAAGGAAAAACACAGTGCACAAGTGGTACATATAATTCTAACCTCTAGGAGATTTATAATGTTCATTTATTACCAATATTTTTACGGAAATGCCCAATTCAGCAAAACTTGTGTAAATGGGGCTCTGATAGAAAAGAAAAACAACTTGCAACACAATAGAAATAAAAATAGCACAATAGTATATCAAAGGTATGAGACACTCGATTTGGAAAGGATCTGAAGTGAATGTTTAGGTCAGACTTAACTATTAATATTATGCTTGTTCCTCAGGGGAAGCATGTTCCAGATCTTGGCCCCGCTGAACAAGAAGGAGCCCTGGTACTTAGTTGTCCTGGTTAGCGACAAGTGCAGCAAATCATAGTTGAGGTAGATGAAGACATTCTACTGGGCTTAAAAGTTGGTTTTAACTGATCCTTAACTAACCATAAAAAGACGTTCAAAACAGTTTATTTAACAATAATATTATTACTCAAGCCTGAATGGGCTCTGAGTCAATAGCCCATGAGGCTGAAGGCCGAATGGACTATTGACTCAGAGGCCATGAGGGTGAGAGGATAATTGTTTTAGTAAAACCCAACTAGTTGGTAAAAAATATCGAGACAAAACAACTTTCGCTAGCAAAACACGATTCAGCCGCCATTGTTTTGGTTTTCAAAACTGGCGCTTTTCACTACTAGTAGGCTATAACATATAGCCTAGTAGTAGCTCAACCAATCAGAATGCAGCATTGGTAATAGACCACTAGTTGGATTTTACTAAAATATTAT
This sequence comes from Porites lobata, assembly GCA_942486035.1. NCBI lineage: Eukaryota > Metazoa > Cnidaria > Anthozoa > Scleractinia > Poritidae > Porites > Porites lobata. Next base: position 766,519 of record CALNXK010000095.1, read on the forward strand.
AGCCTGAATCGCCTGAAATGCTTCTTGAATAAATTAATGTAAGACTCACATGCCATTAAATTCTTGATTATCTTCAATGTCATCATGTACTGGGACATGAGCAACCCTGGCATCAACAACAAACGGGTTGCTCTCATTTCCTAGTCTCGTTTGAGAGAAAGGATCAAATATTTGTTTTAATTCTGCCTCCTCAGTGACATTGATGCCAGTTATATCAACACAGCTGAGAGAAATAATTGAAATACAGAAAATTTAACACTAGATGTAGTCAATCAATAAAATAATAATTAATATCAGTAATGAGGATATTTAAAATTGCAATTTGATAACAATCAAATATTGATATTGATTTCCGATAGCAATAAAAAAAATTGATGAAGAGAAACATTTGTGAGTTGGACTAATAATATCAATGAGGACTGATTTATTGATTGTTACTGATTTCTATCAACTGACTTCACCTGGAGTAACATACACATGAACATACAAGTGAAGACAATTAATTGACACTGTTCCCTTCCCCCTCCCCCCCCCCCACCCAAAATACCTGGATTAAACTACTAGATTGAAATGCAAATACTATGCTCAATTTTTTTCCAGGTGCAGTAACGCTTGGAGTCACTATATAATACTGATTTAGTTGTGAACAAGTATTTTTAGATTCAAAACATATAATTTTATACAAACAGTACCTGTCAAAAGACACCTCCAAAGATCAGTAAATACGGTTGTTCAGGCACTCTTTCCTTCCTCTCTTAGCTGGGGTTGAGCAAAACGGTGCAGTAATACCTAAAGGAAAATATAAAACATAAGTTTACCGTGTATCAACTGCTATGGAAAAACAAACTGACCATGGCCTGCAGGACACCAAAAAACATTCCCTTCATATACAATAAGGCCATCCCCTTTTTTTTCGTTTCGGGTCAAATGGCGTTTCCTTATATTGGGTCAGTCGGTCGGATTGAAAAAAAAAAAAGCTAAAAAAAATAACAAGAAGTCGCAGAATAGGAGGCCCTGGTATCCCAGGATGACGTTACAAGCTAACAATTCACATATTTGGATTAACAAAATGCACAATATACTGTAAAAAATGTACCTGTTTTTTCTCTTTGCTGTTACTATGCTCATTTTTCAGATTAAAAGAATTATTTCAAGTGAAAAATGGTTTAACTACGTCGGTTTTTTGTAAATTTTTTTGAAAATGCCAAAAATTTGGACGACACTAAACGGCGAAAAAAGAGGATGGCCTACGATTAAATCTGATACATTTACGTCTTCTGAAGAAAAACTATAAGCTGCTACAGTAATAAACCGCAAACAGTCTCTTATATTTCGTTTGATAGTAGAGAGAGCGAGAGTTTGAGCGAGTGTTGATTTGCATAATGATCACCATTTTGCTAGTCTGCTACACGGCTGTTTTTAGTGTCGTCACGCAATGCTCCTCCCCTCTAGTCTGCTACACAGCCGTTTTTAGTGTTGTCACGCAATGCTTCTCCCCACTAACGGCTGCTGAAAACTGAACCACATTCCTTTCCCGCGATTAGCCAATTAGAATTCAGCTCCCATTTTCTGGAAGGAGTTTGTGCCACGTTTGCAGTATGGTGACTGCTCCAATCACAGCTTTGCTTTTATCATTGCCCCATGTGTGAATGACAGAACAATCAAAATTGTCGTGTGAAAACAAGCAATCAACTAGAGTAGTGTTGTCATAGTTGAGTCCTTTCAAAATTTTTGAGATAAGCAGCAACAGCAAGCAAGTCAAGCAAATATGATGCACAACATGGATGTGCTTATAAAATTGCCGGGTATAGTTCTGGGAAATCGCTTATCGATAATTTATAAGATAAGATTGCTTTTGTTTGAATCTGTACCCCTGAGAGTTTAGTCTTCAACAACACAATGAGCACATCCGGCACATGAAATTCATCATACATGCACGTTAAAAAGAACCAACTGATCCTGGTAAGAGTCTTGTAAGCCTATCAAACTTTTTTTTTCACTTGGAATTTTGTTAACCGCTTAAAACAAACTTTTCTGGAAACAACCTTTTCATTGCTTGCAGATACAGACCCCATCAAAATTCAGCGACGATTGATTGATTTGTCGAAAACTGAGAAGCGTGTTCGCTTCTAGCGCCTTGCAGCCCACGTATTGTCAAGTTTGTTATACATGATTGGTTTGTTCGTTAGAACACAAAAACTAAGGGAAAGGAATGTGGTTCGATTTTCCGCAGCCCTTAGTGGGGAGGAGCGTTGCGTGACGACACTAAAAACGGCTGTGTAGCAGACTACCATTTCGCTCGCCGTGCGTGACTCTCAAGAAAAAAGGACCACCGCGGCTGATAAGCGACAGGTTACTTTCCTTCAGGGCTGAGTATCACTGTTGTGCACTGAAGATCAAGAGATAATACACTAACTAACTGTATTTCACACCTGAATGAAAGTCGAGGTTAGGAAAAATGTCATCATCGCTGGCCTTTCTTTTCCAAGATTTCCTTGTATTTTTATAATCTAGACATGAACTAAAGACACAAGACAAAGCACAGAAGATAAGAACTCTGTAAATGAGCTTAAGTTAATACAAAAACAAACTTGCACAAAATTACAAAAAACAAATTAGTGAACGTTAGCTGAAACCACTTACTGTAACAAGACTTCAGCGAACTCGCTGTCCGGAAGCTTGTCGTATCCTTGGCGAAGGTTTTGGCTTCTCCATTTGTTCCCGCACGGACTCTCTCAAATAAATAACTTAATTACTTTGCCTCCAACTTTTTTGGAGGTCGCCATTCTCAGTTCTCATTCTCAGTTAACAAACGCGAAGTGTACGTAAATGTCAACAATATTTCTTGGATGGCTCTGACTTCTAGCGATTTCGCAGAGCCATCACCCAAGGAGAAAAATGGACGTGTCACACGGAACCTTAATACACGCCCGCGTTGCATCCTGGTAGACAGAGAATCTACCTGAAGAAGGCAGCATGCTGATACGTCGGTTAAGACTCTTTTAGCTTCTTTTAAACAGCGTCGATTTTACAATTTTCTAATTAACTCCATACTTCATTGTTTGCTGTAATTTTGCAACGGATTAGCTTAGCTTATAGGATACTTTACTGTAGAGCATAGGCGTGAGTTCGATTCCTGGCCGAACCATGTGCTCTGGGGCTCGTTTCTCGAAAGTCCCGATAATTAACGGGCCCGGTAAGCTGTCTCCGTTTACATTAAAGATCGAGGTTTCAATAGTTTTGCATCTAACATGATAAAACTGTCAGTTAATGAAACTAAATGGAGTAGCTTGCTAGCCAGGACCCGCGCTCTTATTCTTTATATTTCGATTTGAATTTTTGATTTCGGGCCCGTAAAGTTACCGGGACTTTCGAGAAACGGGCCCCTGGTATCAGTTTCCCATTATTTGTTTTCACTATATCTTGAATTTTGGCTTCTATGGCAGATTTTTGTTTTCCTTATGAATGCGCGGCACAGCCCTCTTCCCCCGGAGGGAGTGTGGGGGGGTTACTTTAGGAATTTCTGGGTGGAGATGTGCCGCTGGGACCCTGGAACCCATAACCTATACCAGAGCTAGTTCAGCTGAATTTTGCTACCGTATACTAGAGTAAACTTCCCAAATCCCCCCTATCCTAGAGTAGCTGTTTTCCAGAAACTACTGAGGTCACTAGCACAGTAGTTTAGCCAAAACAAAACCTTATACTACAATTGCTAGTCTAGATAAAATCTTCAACCAACTGATCAGTTTCCTGAAAAATGATACCCAATTCTAGACCCAAACTCTCTGATTTATATACCTATCCTAGAGTAAACTGCATGGAAAACCATACCCTTCACAACGGCACATACCTATATAGCCCATATATGGCAGTAAGACCCCCCGGCCTCTTCCCTGCTTGCGTGAGGTAGATGTTTCCCTAAAGCACTTTTTTTGTCTTCTCATTTGTGTGTTATAGGGGTAACAATAAAAGAAAAAGTGTTATCCAAGTAAGTAGTCTGTAGTTCTACCCAATAAGAATATTTAATGTAATGTAAAGGTGGACAAAGGGGGCGTGTTCGCGGGAAAACAAGTAACTGGTGCAAAGGACGCGAAAAGATGCTAGAAATGCTGCGCGCACGAAAACATACCACAGTACCAGGCGTTGTAAAACATGCAACGTGTGCGAATGGCGGGAAACTTGCAATGAGTGACAAAGGCGGGAACGTGCGTTAGGTACCAAACGTAAGAACACGTGCAACTTGTGCAACTCGGTAGTCTCCGTGAGGTATTGTCTTTTGCTTCTAAGCACCAGAAGTCGTGTTACTCGTCTTACGGCTTATACTATGCGTATAGGAAAACCTGGTATGAAGCGGGAGATATGAAACCAGACTCGAATGAGGAAAAACCAATAACTGTTGACAGTAGAGAATTCATCTTCCGAGAAAACTCTTTGAATGTAGTCCAAAGATATTATATATTAGGACTATTTATAGGAGAAAAAAAAGGCGCGTCCTACATAAGACGCGTTCTAAATAAGACGCAAACTTGACCGTACAAACGGCACATGATTTCGTTTGAAATAAGACGCGACTTTCAATAAATAAGACGCGTCTTATCTAAGGGCTGTTCCTAGATAAGAAGCGTCTTTTTCAGACGAAATGTGCCGGTTAAACGGTACAGTTTTCGTCTTATTTAGGACACGTCTTGTTTTTCCTTGTACGGCCTTACTGTCTATCTCATATTTTGGTGCTTGAGTTTCCCTCAACCCAGTTTGTTGTTTTCATGCCGTATATTTCGCTTAGCTTGCAAACTAACTTTCCTTGTTTTGCCATATCTTTGGTAGCTGGAAGATGGAACAAGAAATGGAAAGGAAGAGAAAAGAAGGAGGAGAGAGGGTTAGTTTCCGTGACACGTTATACCGGCCTCAGTATCAGACAAAGACCGACTGATGAAAAAGTCGCTATTGGATTATTTTCACTCACGAAATCGAAAATTTGAACACTATTGCAAGCCTCTATAATCGATAGTGAGGGTAATAGGAGTTCAAAACGGTTTACTTTAATTTGCAAAAAGACGCTTTTAGATACGGAACCGTTCTTGCTTGTCCTATAATACTGAGTTTCTTTCCGTGAACTAGCGAAACTAGCGCATTTCCTCCTTCAGGTTGTTGCGAGGGTAAACCACGTTGTTGCTAGTGTATAGGTCCTAAGGCGTGTAACATTCTCCACCGAGCGATTTGCTATCCAATGGACTAGTATTGTGGAAATCAATTGCTTTATCCAGCAAGCAAACATCTTAGACGAGGATGCCGCTTTTAAGCAAGTTTAAATGCATGTTTAAGATGAGAAAAATGCTAAAATCACGAAAACCACGTCTCGATTTTCACTTTTACTGATCAGGGGCTTATACTCAACAAATAAATTTGAAAAATGATAAAATTGTGTACAACGTAAACCGTGGTTAACTGTCGCGTTCAGTCGGTAAAGTTATTTCTTATGTTTTTGTATTCGGCAACAGCGAACTACAGCCATGAAATCCTTATTTGAAAGTATTAAACAGTCGCGCTGTATTTAGTAAGTCCAAAACCCTTTCTTATGATATACATATTTTGGCTCAAACCTGTATTGAGCAGAAACAGGATACCAGAAGCACTTGCCACCAAGCCGAAAATTCCGAAAAGTTTGGATGGAAGGTTAATGTTAAGGTTATTTTCTAGGAAATTCCAACCAAACATTTTTCGTTCAGACTTCGTTTTGAGGTAGTCTAATCATTCCGGTTGGTATGGACTAAACAAAATGTCGCTTGCCATTTACCCTTCTCTGCGTTTAAATCTTGCGCTTTTTATATTCGCGCCTTTTTTTATAAGATTCAAACGGTACATTTCTCCGGTGCGCTAAAAAAGGTGGCTTACATGCCACTGTCACGTGATAGGTACCCTAGGAAGCGCACTGCCTCAATACGGGCTTCTGTCTGTGTTCCTATAAGAGGACTTACGTACTACAAGCAAGAGCCCCCGAGTCACAACCCCTGAGTAGTGTCTGTGTTACTCTTTGGCCATCTTAAACAAGTAACTAACTTAGGGGTGTCAAACATAAAAAGGTGTTTGGCTTATTTTCAGTCCTTCATAGAGAGATGGCTACCTCACAGAAGAAGCATTTTAAGAGGTGTTCATATTCGAAAGGTTACAAGTAGCTGACAAGTGGCGGATCCAGGGTAGGGGCCCGCCCCCCCTTATTTTTAGACCAAACTGGGGCCTCAAGGAAGACCGCCCCCCCATCTCAGGGTCTGGATGACCGGGCCCCCCTTATCTCAAGGTCTGGACCCCGCACTGGTTTGTTCCCTTAGAACACAGTCTCAGTAGTCTGGGGCTAGAGGCCAACCATCTCATCCGGGAACTTTCCTGGGAGAAATGGGCTTTGGGCTGATCATGATTTAATAGTGGTCCATACCTGGTGACCCGCGACCGTTTAGTAGACAAGCATATCGTTTATTAACATTTTTCTCCATGTAAAAGGGATTTTTATAGTCTTTTTTTCGTGCAAGAAAGTAGCATTCCAAAGCATTGCGTGAGATCGTACTGTTTATTTACAAACGTGTTATTTAATTTTGAATTAATGTTTCTTTCTAACAGGTTAACCGTTTTCTGTCATCCTAAACCACCGCCTTAGTGGTTGCGTTAACTCTTTCACTCACAGAAAAGGCCAAAGTCCAAACTGGACAGAAACTCCAAATTTCATTTTATAGTATTCGGAGAAACAAATAGTACAACGTAAGAGCACTAGTAAAGAGGTTTCATCTGAATGGTCACACCAACGGATTTGGTCCACAGTCTCAAAAGTTAGAAATACATACTAAAATAAACAGTACCATGTGAAAGTACTGCTGAAGAGGTTTCATTTGAATGGTAACACCATCGGATTTCGTCCACAGATTCAAAAGTTAGAACTACATACTAAATAAACAGTACCATGTGAAAGTACTGCTGAAGAGGTTTCATTTGAATGGTTACACCAACGGATTTCATCCACAGACTCAAAAGTGAGAACTACATACTAAATAAATAGTACCACGTGAAAGTACTGCTGAAGAGGTTTCATTTGAATGGTCACATCAACGGATTTGGTCCACAGACTCAAAAGTTAGAACAACCTCACAGGATTCCTTCGTTCCTTCTGGAGTGAAAGAGTTAGTTAAAGAAGCCTGCACGTTGCCTTAAGATTTATGATATACCTACTGCCATGACTCTTAATTGGTAAAAAGTAATTCTTTTAGTCATAATGTATACAATTCAAATAAAAATACATTCTCATATGAAAACAGTTTGAAAAATAAACCATAGAATTAGAAATGGATTTTGCAATCCCTTTGACTTTGTATTGGAACAAGATGCTTTTGCATAAAAGTGATATATCTAGTATCTATCCATTTAGTAATGATTCCTCTAAGGAAAGAATTATTACTGAACTATTTTTGTATAACTGTCGGAACGTGAATTTTTAGCGCTGTGAGATTACTTTGCGATTTGTTATCTTCACTGAATTGGTTAAACCTATGACTAAATTTAACCCTTTCAGCTCCAATATCCACATACAAATTCTCCAAACTGATCTCCAAACATTTCCTTAAAGAATTAGTTGAGAGAATTTGATAAAAGATCGAAGTATTTTCTCTTAGGTGATTATTATGTTAATTCTCATAACCTAATCTCTTGACAATGTATAGATATTGATGTTGGTAACTATTGGGACTTTTAAAAAAGGTTAAGCCGGTAGTGTAAGTGACTGAAATAAAATGGGAATATAGCAACAAACTTAACTCTCTCTGTTTTATCTGGATCTCAGGCTGCCTCCACACAAATGAGTGGACCTTGAAAACTCTCCGTTTTGTTGACAAAAGCATCAAAACTGCTTCTTTTCCATGCAGCCTTTTCGACTATCCTGCACTGAGAACTCGTCCACACCAATGCCTGTTCATTTGAAATAAATGCATTTGTGCACTTTGACCGTGCTTTCAAACCAAAGCCATCAAAAGCCCTAACGTCGTAGCTTATCATGCGAGACATGTTGTCGGGGGAAAAAACGAGAATACCAATGGTGCTGTTGACGCAAGCGCAGTATGAAGTACACATGTAAACAATTACGCTGAAATGCACGTGCGGCAGTCAAAGACGGGTTGGTGTGGACATAGCCTGAGATTAAGCCTGAGCTAGAAGCGAAACTCTCGTTAATATACTTATAATTTACTCCAACAAAAATAAAATCGTGTAATGCTAAACGGCGACGACAACGAAAACGGAAAAAAAAACATAAGGTCTAATTGTGCAGCACACTTTTTGTACTTTTCTTTTCCTTTGTTGTTGCACAACTACAATATGAAACTTCCTAGTTGCACGTTTTATGGAAGAAATGTCGTAACTGTGATCACACAAAAAGTTGTTGCCCGTCTTTCTGTTCGGTAAGCTGTCTCCGTGTACATTAAAGATCGAGGTTTCAATAGTTTTCCATCTATCATGATAAAACTACCAGTTAATAAAACAAAAAGGAGTACTTTTCTATCCAGGACCGGCGCTCTTATTCCTTATATTTCGAATTGAATATTTGATTTCGGGCAAGAAAAGTTACCGGGACATTCGAGTAACGGGCGCCAGTTCCCACACCCTACACCTAGCTAACCTTTTTTCACTCCAGGGTTCGACCACCAACAATTACAAAAGCTTCTTCATTTGGATGGCTAAAGCGCGTAGCTGATACTCCTTTGCTTGTTCAGGGTTACCTAAGTCGTGGTGAATTGAAGATAGGTTACCGTAGCTTATTGCAACAGAAACATGTTCAGCACCAAGCTTCTTGTGTTGGATAGCTAAAGCACGTTCCTGATACTCCTTTGCATGTTCTAGGTCACCTAAGTCCTTGTAAACTAAAGCTAAGTTACAGTAGCTTGTTGCAACAGAAACATGTTCAGCACCAAGCTTCTTGTGCTGGATGGCTAAAGCACGTTGCTGATACTCCTTTGCTTGTTCTAGGTCACCTAAGTCCTTGTGAATTGAAGCTAAGTTACCGTAGCTTATTGCAACAGAAACATGTTCAGCACCAAGCTTCTTGTGTTGGATAGCTAAGGCACGTTGCTGATACTTCTTTGCTTGTTCTAGGTCACCTAAGTCCTTGTGAATTGAAGCTAAGTTACCGTAGCTTGTTGCAACAGAAACATTTTCAGCACCAAGCTTCTCGAGTTGGATGGCTAAAGCACGTTGCTGATACTCCTTTGCTTGTTCAAGGTCACCTAAGTCGTGGTGAATTGAAGATAGGTTACCATAGCTTGTTGCAACAGAAACATGTTCAGCACCAAGCTTTTTGTGTTGGATGGCTAAAGCACGTTGCTGATACTCCTTTGCATGTTCTAGGTCACCAAAGGCCTGGTAAACTGAAGCCAGGTTACCGTAGCTTTTCGCAACAGAAACATGTTCAGCACCAAGCTTCGTGAGTTGGATGGCTAAAGCGCGTTCCTGATACTCCTTTGCTTGTTCAAGGTCACCTAGGTCATGGTGAATTGTTGCTAGGTTAACGTAGCTTGCTGCAACAGAAACATCTTCAGCATCAAGCTTCTTGAGTTGGATGGCTAAACCACGTTGCTGATACTCCTTTGCTTGTTCAGGGTCACCTAAGTCAATGTGAATTGAGGCTAGGCTACCGTAGCTTGTTCCAACAGAGACATGCTCAGCACCAAGCTGCTTGAGTTCGATGGCTAAAGCACGTTGCTGATACTCCTTTGCTTGCTCAAGGTCACCTAAGTCCTTGTGAATTGAAGCTAGGTTACCGTAGCTTGTTGCAACAGAAACATGTTCAGCACCAAGCTTCTTGAGTTCGATGGCTAAACCACGTTGCTGATACTCCTTTGCTTGTTCTAGGTCACCTAAGGCCTGGTAAACTAAAGCTAGTTTACCGAAGCTTTTTGCAACAGAAACATGTTCAGCACCAAGCTTCTTGAGTTCGATGGCTAAAGCACGTCGCTGATACTCCTTTGCTTGTTCAAGGTCACCTAAGTCCTGGTAAATTAAAGATAGGTTACTGTAGTTTGTTGCAACGGAAACATGTTCAGCACCACGTTTCTTGAGTTTGATGGCTAAAGCACGTTGCTGATACTCCTTTGCTTGTTCCAGGTCACCTAAGTCCCTGTGAACTGAAGATAGTTTACCGTAGCTTGTTGCAACGGAAACATGTTCAGGACCAAGCTTCTTGAGTTCGATTGTTAAAGCACGTTGTTGATACTCCTTTGCTTGTTCAAAGTCACCAAAGGCCTGGTAAACTGAACCTAGGTTACCGTAGCTTTTTGCAACAGAAGGATGTTCAGCACCAAGCTTCTTGAGTTGGATGGCTAAACCACGTTGCTGATACTCCTTTGCTTGTTCAAGGTCACCTAAGTCATGGTGAATTGTAGCTAGGTTAACGTAGCTTGTTGCAACAGAAACATGTTCAGCATCAAGGCTCTTGAGTTCGATGGCTAAAGCACGTTGCTGATACTCCTTTGCTTGTTCAAAGTCACCTAAGTCCTTGTGAATTGAAGCTAGGTTACGGTAGCTTGTTGCAACAGAAACATGTTCAGCACCAAGCTTCTTGAGTTGGATGGGTAAAGCACGTTGCTGATACTCCTTTGCTTGTTCAAGGTCTCCTAAGTCCTTGTGAATTAAAGCTAGGTTACCGTAGCTTGTTGCAACAGAAACATGCTCAGCACCAAGCTTCTTGAGTTTGATGGCTAAAGCACGTTGCTGATAGTCCTTTGCTTGTTCAAGGTCACCTAAGTCCGTGTAAACTACACCTAGGTCACCGTAGACTCTTGCGACAGAAACATGTTCAGCACCAAGCTTCTTGAGAAAGATGGCTAAAGCACGTTGCTTATACTCCTTTGCTTGTTCAAGGTCACCTAATTCAAAGTGAGTTGAAGCTAGGTTAGAGTAGCTTCTTGCAACGGAAAGATGTTCAGCACCAAGCTGCTTGAGTTCGATGGCTAAAGCACGTTGGTTATACTCCTTTGCTTGTTCTGGGTCACCTAAGTCGCTGTGAATTAAAGCTAGGTTACCGTAGCTTGTTGCAACAGAAACATGTTCAGCACCACGCTTCTTGAGTTGGATGGCTAAACAACGTTGCTGATACTCCTTTGCTTGTTCAAAGTCACCTAAGTGCTGGTGAATTGAAGCTAGGTTACCGTAGCTTGCTGCAACAGAAACATGTTCAGCACCAAGCTTCTTGAGGAGGATGTCTAAAGCACGTTGCTGATACTTCTTTGCTTCTTGAAATTCTGCTAGGTCGAAGTAAATTAGAGCTAAGTCATTGTACCCTGTTGCGACATCGACATTTTGGTCACCCGACAGCTTGATGAGAAGAGTAAGAGAGTTTTCAATGTATTTCTTTGCCACGTTAAATTCACAGTGCATTTTACATATGTGGCCAAGACTCGATAATTTTTCAGAAATTTCCTGAACATGGACTTGAGACATATTTTCTGCCATAATGTCTGTATCAATTGGTACAATAAGGGCACGTATGTGCGGAATGATGTGCACGGTGTCCATTGTTCTATTTTCGGGTGGAATTGTGACTACAAATTTGTTAAATGACGTAACAGCTTCACTTACAACCTTCAACGATTGATTCTCATGATAGTCCCTCATCACACATTTCATTGCGTCGTGCACAACCTGATGTACACGAATGTAGTCGCAGCCATCTTCTTCTTCCTCTAAGAGAAGCAGTGAACATCTTCTGAATCCCCTGCAAATTTGCTCCTTGTTCTCTTTGTCAACGTGTTCGAGAACGTTTACAAGGTAACTGACCGCTATGTCAACGTTTAATGGTTGTGGTGCGCACAAGGAAAGAAATTTGAATAGGTGTTCAAAAAACTTGTCGGATTTGACTTGTGTTTCAACAGCTACCGTTATTGCTGTAGTCATTGAATTTGGATAAACTGGGTTGGTATCAGCAAGGGTATCCTCGGTCGTTTCTCGTTTGCCTTTTTCTAAAATCTTTAGATATTCTTCCCAACCAAAGTGCTTCGATGCTTTGTCCTGTCGAATGTCTTTGACAAACACGGCAGCGCTTGCTAAGGCAAGAGGCTGATAGTCCAGTGTTTGAGCCACTTTTCTCCCTAGCATGCTGTCGTTGATTCCAGAAAGCTTACCCAGTAAGGAAGAGGCATTGTGTGGATTCATTCCTTGGCTTACTGAAATGTGATTGATGAAAGAGCTTTTTAATGGGATGGACTTTGTATCTTGGGTTGTAATTAACAACTGACCTCTTGCCCACGTCTCGGTTCCAGACGGTGGTAGGTGGTCATGTACAAAAGTCAGTTTAGTCACATTGTCCACCACCATTAGCCACGACGTGTAACACCCAATTTTTGCTGCAATAAGCATCTTGAGATTGGCAATCTTGTCCTCAATTTTCCAATCCTTAGAGTTCAAAGTTTGCATTACTGAATAGTCTGGGCACTTTAGCTGACGAGCAAAATAAGCATATGACTCCAAAAGTGACTCTTGATTGGCAGCGTTTATGGTCATTACAAACGAGGAAGTGCCTGGTATTTCTTTCACTTCATCAAAGAATTTTTGAGCTACGAGGCCAGCTAGTTGTGATTTGCCACTTCCGGGATTCCCTGAGATGTACAGAGAACTCAACCTGTTGTCATTGGCCTTCTTTAGTTTCCTTAGCTGGTGGGCTATTTGTACCACTTCTCTTTCACGGCTTTCAATTTCGTGTGTAGGTTTAGGAGGGAGTATACAGAATGAAGGCGCTTCTTTCTGAAGCTGGTCTTCTAGAACCTGGCGCTGGTTATCTTTTTCTTGAAGTTCCTGTTTAACATCGTCAACCTCTTTCAGAATTTTTTGTAACTCTTCGGTTGGGAAAGTTTTCTGATTTTTTATCTCATCAATTTTTACAGTAGAGAGACCAAGCGCATGAAACGCAACATGAACCTTTCCAATGGCATTCTGAAAATCAATCTCAGGGAGACTTCCCTGTGGTATGTGTGCGAATTCCTCGTTTCTAAATTTTCTAAGATCATCCACATTGTTTCTGACAGTTGATGCTAGGTAGGGCCCGACACAATCAGAGTAAAGGATGGCGTAAAACAGCATTGTACAATCCCATCCCGCTCTGTTTCCTTTTATCATGGTGGTGAAAAGACGAGCATTTCTTTTTTGATTTCTTGCAGACTCGCCATTGTAAAAGTCCGTTCCATTCTGGGCCACATCTTTCCATTCTCCCAATGGTGTTGATTTGTATTGATTGTCCCATTCACGTTTAAAAACCTCTCTGAGGCCTTCGGCTAGTATATCAGTGGTTACATAACAAATTCTGAAGTAGTTCAGTTGTTCTTTGGTGTATTCTTTTGAAAGGGCCATGTTTGACGCAATGTTTGATGTACTGCTGAGGCCTGGAACCTTTGGAAAGAAACAACTTGATGAACGTTGTAAGGGAAAAGAAAGGCAGGAGCTCTTAACATGATTTAAACGAAATAACTTCTGTTGTTCTAAATTGTTGTTTACTTGATCGATGTCAATCAGTTGTAAAGCCTCAGTCACTAAGCATAGCAGTTTTTCCTTGGTTGAGTATACGAGACGTTTTAATCTACGGCTAAAAAGGAAACATTTTTTCTTAAAATGTGAAAGGCGAAAAAAACTGACGTAAAATGCTTCATTTTTAAACTTGTCCCCGTTTTTGCATTTTTAGAATAGAATCAAATATCCTTTTTAAGAGACATATAATAAGGGAGTGGACTATATGATTTAGGCGCTGATGTGAATTACTTCAACGTAATTAAAACTAGGGTATCTAAAAGATAGTAATGCTGCGGCACATTCTGTTGATACTGGCATTAGTTAGGCAGTGAGACTTAAAAGAATCGAAAATGATATTGAATGTCCTATTTACATGTTGGAAAGTACTAGAATAATTACTATCAGTCTATAGAAAGAACTCGTGGGAAAGTTGTTTAGAAAATGATCAAGTGGTTATAACTCTGGTTTTCCCACAGTAAATTGTAGGAAATAATAGAAATTCAGATTGTTTATCCATATATTTAATATACGGCGCACGATATTTTCTCTGGAAACACAATACTTTTCGTGCTGTTTGTTGCACTTTATTAAGTAACAGTTATTTAGCTATATATTTATAGAAAACAACAACACAAAAAACGGAAAAAAAAAAGAAAAAAGGAATAAAGAATTCGGTAGGACTCGAACCCTGCACCTTCGGCTCGACGCCACTACACCTAAGCACTAGACCACAGTGGCTGATTACGTATTTGCAGGAAAAGTCTTGATTTTATTCCTTTTCCATGAAACTTCCGCCGGCAAGATAATCGCCAGCCGCATTAACCGAGCTATTAACAGTGAAAAAACAATGTAAACGCATATTCTATGGCAATGAATGAATGAAAGAACATAATTATGCTTTTCAAAACGCCGATACACGTCCTCGTCTGCAAAGTAGGACACAAAACATATGTTTTGTTATTCTCGATTGTTATTTTGAAGCGAATGGTCAAAATCACATCCATTTTTGGCTCATACAGTTTCTTAAGAATAGCACTGCATGACATTTTCTCACTTTCACATCACCTTCTAGCAAGCTGGAATTTGTATATCCCCCGTGTTGCGTACTCGAAGAGCAAATGCTTATCTTCTCGTCAGGGTTAACACCTGGACGAGTCAAAGGCTCTTGAATTGAAATCCAATCCCCAAGTTAACCATATTACTCATCTGAAAGACTCCTGCATGTCTTAAAATTTGGTAAGACCTCTAACCGTGCTGTAGAAAATTTGCCACAAAGAAAACTCTAAGTCTGAGCCGCGAACGACGCACTCCCACCGAACTTCCCCGTGTTTTTATTTGAGTTGTTTGTGGCGCGATGCATTCTGGTTAAATGGAATGCATTGTGGTAAAAAGTGTGGTTAAATGCAATACATTGTGGTAAAAAGTGATGAATTCGAGAATTCGTCGCCCCTTTATATATTTCCTTTAAATCCTGATTATGTTGCTGCTCGCTCCCTTCGGTCGCTGCGCAGCAATTATGCCGAAATTCGTGTTAAAAAACTGTTTGATACTCATCTTTTGTAAACTTACTTTATATATTCTTACTCTAATTTCCGTTGATAATAATTGCATCCGTCGCCTTAGTTTTCAGTTCGTCTGTGAAAAATTGTAATTGAGGAGGCCTAGTTAACATTAGATTTATAGTTCCCTTTAGGCCTCCTCGCCATTACCTTCTACATTTTTGTATTTTTTTTGTAATTCTAATCATGTAATTTTCTGTGTGGCGCAATAAATACAAAATACAAGCTTGAACACGGTTTAAGAGTTGACTTAATTTGAAGAACTGAGTTAAATCTTCTTTTACGGACTTCCTTAAAAAGGCTCTTTGTTCGTCTGTGGAGGATGGAAAGAGTGGCAAAAGAAAAAAATGAAAGCAAGAACAAAGGTTGAAATCGTTTCGCTTCATGCGCCAAAAACAAAAATGCAAAACTCTTAATTAAATCTTAGACGTGTTGCAATCTCATTTTCAAGGCCCAGTTCAACTGTCAGATTTCACATGTGCCGAACTTCTTATTTCAGTCCGCTAAAATAGTTAAATACGGCGTTTGATTCAAACGTCGAATTCAACTCTATTCGCTGTCAGTATTCCCAGTCGCTAAAACTAACAGTTCGGCACATGTGAAATGCGACGTTTGAATCAAAAGACGAACCTATAGCCTGCGAACGGCAGACGTTTCTCCTCGCTCATCGCCGCTAAGGGACGTTTCGCGGAACGTCCCTCAGCGGCGATAAGCGAGGAGAAACGTCCACCGTTCTCAGGCTAACGAATCTAAGTCGAATCTTCGACTGTTTCAGTCGCGTTAAAATTTACATGTAAACAGTCGAATTTAATAGATTCAAACGTCGCACTTCACGTGCTTTTGACTCTCGCATTGAATTCGGCGCATTTGAAATTCGACGTTTGAACCTGGCCTAAATGTAAACATTTCCACATTACAATATCTTCAAGCTCAATAGGGCCATTTATACGAGGAAAAATAAGACGCGTCTTACATAAGACGCGTCTTAAATAAGACGCGAACTGTACCATTTATACGAGCATGTCTTAACTAATAAGACGCTTCTTAGCTAAGCCGCGTCTTATTTTAGACGAAATGTGCCGTTTATACGGAAAGTTCGCGTCTTATTTAAGACGCGTCTAATGTAAGACGCGTCTTATTTTTCCTCGTATACTCTATAAATGGCCCTAATGTCTATGTCATATTCAAGAACTTAGAGGCTGACAACAAAACGCAATATTTACTTCAAACCCCCCATATTCATGGCGTATTTACAGTTCTTGTTGTCTATTGGTTAAAAATGGGATTCGTCTAACTCTGCATATCAATGTCTTTCAACACAAACAAATATGACTGGGGCAGAACTGGGGGGGTATTCATTGAGCACCATCGGGCGCTGTTGTAGTATATTTATTGGCAAGAATTCACACAAAACGATTTGGGATGGAATTGTGCTCTGATTGAACCTAAAGGCAGTTTGTTTCTAGGTTTTAGCATCATTGGTTGAAAAGTAGCGGAGACATGTGAAACCATATAGTGTTGGGCTCATGTGCTTCCCGGATGTGCTTGCTTCCGCGAAAACGTAGACATATCTCTTACCGTATTCCTTTTGTGTTTTTTCCCAAAATATCCGCATTACATACACAGAAAGGGCCCCTTTATGAGTACCACCATGTTCTTAGTATCAGCTTCACAAAATAACACATTTTAACGTAGTGCATTTTTAAGCATTGCTTCGCAAAACAGATCCTTCATCTCTGTTGTACGTTGTCTACATCTCGAGACAAGCACATAATACAAA
This sequence comes from Porites lobata, assembly GCA_942486035.1. Classification (NCBI taxonomy): domain Eukaryota; kingdom Metazoa; phylum Cnidaria; class Anthozoa; order Scleractinia; family Poritidae; genus Porites; species Porites lobata. Next base: position 783,385 of record CALNXK010000095.1, read on the forward strand.
GCGCAGAACAAGATATTATTCCCTGCTATTAACATTAAAATAAATGTTTTGTGGCCATTCTGTTTAGCCGGAGACGGTTCTGACACCAAACGGATCAGATAGATCCTTTAGTGCTACTGTGAAAGCAAACATCAACCCCCCCCCCGTCCGATCTTCTGCTTGTGATATAATAGACATACAGAACCGTTTAGCGTTTAGTTCGATTCTGAAATGGCCGTCGCTAGATTACTTGTCTACTAATTGTACACTTACTTGGGTTCGTCTCACTGTCGACTGCTTATTTTTTCCGGAATGAAATCAGTGAGATTTCAGCTGAGACACGCCAGTTCGAGTACTTACGTCGAAAGTGAAGGCAAGCTTCGGTACTTTACCGTGCTGTGACGTTTCTAGTGTTTCGCCAGGTGTTTCGCATGTTATTATTTTTCGTTAAACATGCGCATCGACCCCTACCATACATTTCCCTCACCGCCCACGCAAAGGTCATCGTGGTTAATGATTCAGTGTTTAAGATGGACACACGCAAGTAGAGACTAAAGACAAAGCGATCAATTTTTATCATCCTGTTTTTACTTTTTGTCAGTGCTCACTGATCGGCACATACCGTATTTCCTCGAATAATAGCCGGCGGTGATTATTATTTGTCGCACTAAAAGGGAGCGATTATTCGAGGGAGGGCGATTATTCGAGGAAGAAGATTATTTAAAATTTTGTTCACTGGAAGTCGTGCTTGCTTTAAATATTTTGTTCTATTATCCCATTAGAACACATCAAATAAACTGAAATGGGCTTTCTAAGTGTTCCAAATTTGGTTCCTTGACCTCGGCGTTAGAGCTTGAATCGTCACTGATCAGTTTTGCTGGAAGAAACCCAACTTCAACTTGACAGAGAGGGAATAAAAGAAAGAGAAGATGGCGAGAGGACCGAGAGGGGTTGGGGTGGGCGATTATATCAAGGGAGAAGATAAATCGAGGGAATACTATATTTTTCTCCTTACAACCCACGTCAAAGTAATCTTGACTACAATCTTGGACAGAATAAAATGGGACGGCAAGCCCTGCGGAAGGCTAACCCCCGTCTCCCCCAAATCAAGGATGAAGCCGCGCAAAAACCAAAAAGGGCCACTCCCTTTGGATTACGAGTAGTCCCCATTTTCCCTCACAAGATTTCTCTCTTGCCCTCAGGGATAGTAGAGCGAGCGAAACGCGAGCGCGCGTGAAAATCACCGCTACGTCTCGCCTTTCTCGTGTGGGATTATTTTCACGCACGCTCGCGTTTCGCTCGCTCTCTAAGCTATCCCTGAGAAAAAATGGGGACTACTGGTAGTTTATTTTCCCATCTTTGACTTTTTGGGGGGGGGGGGGGGGGGGGGGGTATAACTAAGTTTCCAATCTCTTCTGTCCAAGATTATAGCCAACCTCGTTCTCAGGGTTCTCTCCTATCCGTCCCTACGGAGGGTAGGAGTAGGAGAGAGAACCTGGGAACGAGGTTGGATTCTAGCTTGGTTGAATTCAATCGGTAATAGTGGCCGGGGCATGGATTTGTATGGCTGCCACTGCACTGCCTGAGTGATATGGCTCTGTGCATGCGTGAGGTACTGGCCGGGCCATGGGTTGGTGTATGTGTGCCCCTTGCTTTAAATTAATTAAATTAAATTTACAATTGTAATACAATACCATTTCTGTATATGGGAATGCTAATAAAATGTTATGTTATGTTACACTTTACGTTTGTCTTATGGATTTTGCACTGCATCGCGGGGTTGTTTTCTCTTTGTGGCCGAGCCAGTTAAAAGAGATTTTAGGTTTTGCAAACTAACTCCAAGCCTACATCATGCAGCTTGTGGCTTGTATACGGGGAAGAGAGGGGAGGTAGGGGGTCCAAACCCCCCGCCTCCTGAACCTTGCATTCCCAGCTTACATTTTTTAATGGCTTCTTTTCTAATTTGGCGAGATATTAAGCATTATTGAGTAACTTCCCCCTATTTCTCCCGCTTCCAACCCTTGTAGAACTCTCAGCTCCCGCCATTTCCTCTCCCTCCTCACGTACCCTTCTTACCCCCTATGCCCCCTCTCTCGCACCCCGCTGTCATCCCCCTACATGTATAGTAGATGCTTCTAGACCAAGCCAGAACGATGCTATGAGTACCTGTAACGACTTCACTTTAGAACTCGGTGGTTGAACAGAAAGTATATTTCAAACCTAGGAGAAGAAAGTAAACCGAGAGCCGTAATGGGAACAAACAGCAGCATTTTAATTCTTTGACTTGCGTCTGTCTCTTTTCATAAGCGGACTTCTTCGCACGGCTTTCTCGCCAAGGGAAACGGAGTTTGAGTCCTCTTCGGACAAATCACGGCTTAAGCGTTAGAACTGCGCGAACAGAGGTCGAAACAAAACCCATCAAAAAACCGCCAGCTTCAAAGGATATTAAGCAAATCGCTCGACGGCGACCTCATGGCAGTTGTGGACATGGACTCCTGGTGAGAGCCCGTCAAATTTCAATTTTAAGCAAGCGGCGTCCAAACAGTGACTATGGGGTTTCTCGCTCACTTGCTTTCGCTGTTGGTAAAACGCAGGGAAGTCGTAAATACTGGAAAACCGGAGGCGTTACAGTGCGACTGCTATAACCGGGGACAGCTAGACAAAGTTGATCAATAAAGTTACAGGAAAATAACAATACATTCCGACAAGTTATTTGTCAATCATAATTACCAGGAAACGAAATAAACAGCATGGATCATCGAAATCCACCAGGAGCCCAGGAGCTCTGAATCAACCAAACACAATCAACTAAAGGTGACCTTTTAAACCCACTGAAGAAAGCCCGTGTTTCCTGAGAGGTCCGTTAAAGTGTGTGACAGAGGCGAAAAACGTAAAAGTTAGTTATAATTTTGACTTAAGGTCTCATGTTATTGCAAAGCGCGACAATCATCTCCTGCGTGTTATGTGTAAAGTTTCGAATGGCAAAACATTGTCTGGTGAAAGATTTTGCTTTTTAGAAAAACGTTTGCTATCTGCTTAAAGTCCCTATTATTTGTTAAAAAAATTTGTGCTTCGAGTATGTTATTGTTTTTGTTTTTTACGAGCTGATGATCGACCCACAACCAACTTTCTTGGGCCCCGGTGACAGTAGTTGCACTGTAAATACTTTCTTGAATAAAAGAAAAACAATCTATGATAGGTTATAAAACCAGTCATAGTAAAAAATTCCGAGCATGCGCACCGCCCCATTTTTGGGCTTTTTTGACTTGTGGCCCCCGTAGTAAAGGTCGCTGTAGCGTAGGCCGTTTATACGTGGGAAAATAAGACGCGTATTAAAAAGAACTGCTTAATTTATACGAGTATCTAAGAAGCGTCTTAGCTTAGTCGCGTGAAAAGTAAGGCGCAAAGATTTTTTTTGTGCCATTGAAACAAGAAGATTGCATCAGTATTCAAACTGCGCCTTTTCCTCGTTTAACTAGACCCAAAGTAACGAAAGCTCTGGAGAATCCGAGAGGGTAAGAGAAGCAAGGAGAAGGAAGATCGAAGAGGACACATATGTCTAACGCTTTCTACGGCAATTTTCGTGATACATAGAATCAATTAAGTGACAATTTGTTAACATGTGTTTCCGATTCAAATAGCGGGGAGAGGGGGTTGGGGGTGGGCGGTGTGCAAGAAAGCGTAATTAATAATACTTAGTAAAAGTTGTCTCTTAAGTAAGCTTAAGTAGGTGAAATATGATCGTCCGGGTGATTGTGGCCAGGGGTGATTGTTCACAGTAGTCACTGTGAACAACAGTCCTTCTTATTCAGGACTACACTCAACCAAACGATCGTATTCCACCTACTTATGAGATGAAACCTGGGCTCAACAGTTTAGCTGTTCTCTAAGAAGCTGCCTGTTAACCATACTCAACAGACCGATAACATGATACGGAAGCTAAAAGAAAAGGGATTGAATTTTCCTCTAGCCTACGAGCAAGCCCTCCTATTTGGGCGAGTGAAACGAGTGTCGCGAGAACGCGCGAGCGAGCGGCGAAGCCGCGAGCTCCTCATGTCGTTCTCGAAGCTAAAAATGCAACCATAGACTTTGACAAAAAACTACTTCAATGTGAGGAGGGAGGAAGACAACGTGAGTAATTTAAGGTGGCTCGACCTAGTATTTTTGTAGGTACATCTTCCATCTCTGAATCTCTTATACTTAACTGAATTGATCTTTATTGGTAACAACATTATAACGCATGTATTGCACATAGACTAAACTTTATTACGATATTTTTTTTGGGGGCGCAATCCGAGTAACTATCACCTGACAATGACGTCATAATAGTTTTAGCTCTAAATCGAATTTCTGCCCTTAACGGCATTTTCCTTGGAAGTGCTTTACGCTACGTATACTTTGGGTGCCTTTCTTCTGTTATGCGAAGTTTCACAAAAATCTTTAAGAGGAAATTTGAGGTATCCTTGAATTTCTACAAAAAGGGTATAAATTATGCATGAGCTGAAAGCTGGACTTAATGCAAAAAAATTTGCCACTTTTTGGATGCTTCCAAAAAGTTTTTATCACTCATTCGTTTTGCAAATGACCTTTATGCGCTCTACAACTACCCTGAGAGCAGAGTCTCCTTCGATCTTCCTCGCAGGGTACTCTACAACCGGCCAAACGCAAATACACTCGCGCGATTTGGAAAGACCATGAAAACCTGTGAATCAGTCAAACGTAATGTTGAACTCTTGTTGTAACTTCTAAAAAGCTACTTTCACGAAAACAGCGATTAAACCAAAATTCGTCGATATATTTTCTTTAAAAAATTTCAGTGCTGCAATTGATCAGTGTACTAGAAAATCCCTGAATTTCGTGCCCATTGAAAACTTTTTAAGTTGTCTATCGTTAGCGCAAAATTGAGTAAATATTGAAGCGATGTCATAGATCTGGCTAAGTTTTTGCTCTGGGATTTTCTATTTCCCGAGTCGAGTTTAGCAAAACATCAAATACCCATGCAGCATGCTGTTGTTTTCTCCCTGTGACATCATTACCATATTTCCAAAAGATTTCAGAGGGGAACCAGGCACGGTAAATTCTCGCCTGCTGCATGAGAATTTCCCATTGTCGCATGATATTAATTCCGATCGCGCAAAAAATAATATCATAATAAAGTTAAGTCTATGTGTAATACGTGTGTTATAATGTTTTTACAATAAAGGGCAATTTGGTTAAATACAAGAGATTCAGAGATGGAAAGTGTACCTACAAAAATACTAGGTCGAGCCACCTTAATAAGTTCTCTTTATTTTGTCCAAAGCCAATTTTTCGTAAAGTCCATGGCGATTCTTTCCGACAGTGACAACGGCACATATTATTCAACTCGTTGCAATGGATTTACGTTTAGACAGTTTAAAACCTCACCTGCATTCTCGAGTCTAATCGATGAAGCACGTTGCTGATACTCCTCCAGACGCTTTTAAATACGGAACCGTTCTTGCTTGCCCAATAACAGCTTATCTTTCCTCCAACTAGCGCACCAATCTCATTTCCTCCTTTAATTCAGGTTGTTGCAAGGGTCGACAGTAAACCAAGTTGTTGCCAGTGTATAGGTCCTGGTTGCTCAAGGCGTGTAAGATTCACTACCGAATAACTTGCTATCCAGTGGATTAGTATTGCGGAAATCAATTACGTTATCCAGAAAGCAAACTCTTTAAGATGAGTAATTGTGTGTTTTCACATGACGTCGTGGCGGCCATATTTGTGTCCCAAAACAATGAAACGGCAGCCATGTTTATGTCCCAAACCAGTCCTGTGGGAGTTGAACTCTTTTGTTATGTAAACGCTTTCTTTTGTTTCAATAAATTTGCATAGATGCAGGCCACGTGAGTGAAAACACTCTATATGCTAAAATCACAAAACCACGTCTCGGTTTTGTCATTTTGACTGATCAGGGGTTTATACTCAACAAAAGTTGAAAACGATTAAATTGTGTACAACACTGTGGTTAACTGTAACATTAAGTCGGTAAAATTATTTCTCTGTTTATTCTGTTTCAGGAGAAGCGGCAACAGCGAACTACAGCCATGAAATCCTTATTTGAAAGCAAAGGAGCCAAAAATTGAAAAACAGAGTTTTATAGTATAAATAGAGACTAATAGGCCACTTGCACTAAGAGGTCACGTGACCAATGCTTTCTTTAAACAATGAGTTGGAATCTAGCTGATGCCAAAAATTGACAGAGCACATAACAATTATCCTACACCCGAAATTTGGGAGGAAACGCATTTAAGGGAGATATTTTATGGCACTTGAATTTTCAACGAAGTAGTATGATTTGTATTGGCCGCCATGATGGAGGGCATACTCTTGCCCTCCAACATGGCGGCCAAAACTACTTTTTGCTTATATCTTGTTCAACGTTTGATAGTTACGCTCAGATGTGCTGTTAACGTTACCACATCATCTTTTCAACATTTTTCTTGAAGTTTAAGTGCAAAATTTCTGTTCCGAAAGAGGTAATTCATAATTTTAAAAGTCACATTTTGGTCACGTGACCAGCTACGAACTTACTCATTTAAAGACAATGGTGCGGATGTGAAAAACCAATGAGGGGAAATAAGACTCGTCTTAAAAAGGACTGCATCATTTTATACGAGTATCTAAGAAGCGTCTTAGCTTAGGCGCGTGATAAGTAAGGCGCAAAGATTTTTTTTTGTGCCATTGAAACAAGAAGATTGCATCTTATTCAACCCGCGCCTTTTCCTCGTTTAACTAGAACCAAAGTAACGGAAGATCTGGAGAATCCGAGAAAGTACGAGCAGCAAGGAGAAGGAGGATCGGAGAGGACACATATGTCTAACGCTTTCTACGGCAATTTTCATAATACATAGAATTAATTAAGTGACAATTTGTTAATATGTGTTTCAGATTCAAATAGCGGGGAGAGGGGGGTGGGGGTGGGCGGGGTGCAAGAAAGCGTAATTAATAATATTTAGTAAAAGTTATCTCTTAAGTAGGTGAAATATGATCGTCCGGGTTATTGTGGCCAGGGGTGATTGTTCACAGTAGTCACTGTGAACAACAGTCCTTCTTATTCAGGACTACACTCACCCAAACGATCATATTCCACCTACTTATGAGATGACTCCTGGGCTCAGTAGTTTAGCTGTTGTTTAAGAAGCTGCCTGTTAACCATACTCAACAGACCGATAACATGATACGGAAACTAAAAGAAAAGGGATTGAACGAGCCTACGAGCAAGCCCTCCTATTTGGGCCAGTGAAACGAGTCTTCTCGGTTTTGTCATTTTGACTGATCAGGGGTTTATACTCAACAAAATTTGAAAAATGATAAAATTGCTTACAACGTAAACCGTGGTTAACTGTAACGTTCAGTCCTAGTAAAATTATTTCTCTGTTTATTCTGTTTCAGGAAAAGCGGGCAACAGCGAACTTAAAACAGCCATGAAATCCTTATTTGAAAGCAAACGAGCCAAAAATTGAAAAACAATAGAGTTTTATAGTAATAAATAGAGACTAATTTCTATGTTTTGCTAGATCTTTCGTTAAGAAAGTATTAAACGATGGCGCTGTATTTCGTAAGTCCAAAACCCATTCTTATGATACATATCTTGGCTCAAACCTGTATTGAGCAGATACCGGATACCAGAAGCACTTGCCACCAAGCCGAAAATTCCGAAAAGTTTGGATGGAAGGTTAATGCTAAGGTCGTTTTCTCGTAAATTCCAACCGAAAACTGATTTAGGACTTCGTTTTGAGGTAGTCCAATCATTCCGGTTGGTATGGACTAAACAAAATGTCGCTTGCCATTTACCCTTCTCTGCGTTCAAATCCTTCGATTTTTATATTCGCGCCTTTTTTTATCAGATTCAAACGGTACATTTCTCCGGTGCGCTAAAAAAGGTGGCTTACATGCCACTGTCTGGTGGTAAGTACCCTAGGGAGCGCACTGCCCAATACGGGCTTCTGTCTGTGTTCCTATAAGGAGACTTACGTACTACAAGCAAGAGCCCCCGAGTTACAACCATTGAGTAGTGTCTGTGTTACACATTGGCCATCTTGAACAAGTAACTATCTTAGGGGTGTCAAATATAAAAAGGTGTTTGGCTTATTTTCAGTCCTTCACAGAGAGATGTCTACCTCACAGAAGAACCACGTTAAGAGGTGCTCATCATCGAATGGTGACAACTAGCTGGGTTCAGTTTGAACATGATTTCACTACATCTTAGTAGTGTTAATTGTTTGCAGTGGCGGATCCAAAGGAGGGGCGCTGCCCCCCCCCCCCCCTTTATTTCTAGACCAAACCAGGAACCCATGACCAAATTGAGGCGCGAAGGGCTTAAAAACAAAACAAAACAAAACAAAACAAAACAAAACAAAACAAAACAAAACAAAACAAAACAAAACAAAACAAAAAACAAAAAAATGGAGACCGGGCACCCCCCTTATCTCAGCGTCTGGATTACCGTCCCCCGCCTCCCCCTTATCTCAAGATCTAGATCCGGCACTGGTTTGTTCCCTCAGAACACAGTCTCATTAGCCCGGAGTGGGGCTAGGCGCCAACCGTTTCATCCGGGAGCTTTCCTGGAAGGAATGGGCTTTGGGCTGATTTAATAGTGTAAGACAAGGTCCATACCTGGTGACCTGGGACCGTTTTGTAGTAGAAGACAAGCATATAGTTCATTTAAATTCTTTTCTAAGTAAAAGGGATTTTTCTAGTCTTTTACACTTGAAAGAAAGTAGCATTCTAAAGCATTTCGTGATATCGTACTGTTTATTTACAAACACGTTATTTAATTTTGAGTTAATGTTTGTCTATCATTTTTTCTGTTATCCCAACATCGCCTATGGTGGTTTCGTTAACTCTTTCACTCACAGAAAAGGCCAAAGTCTAAATTGGACAGAAATTCTAAATTTCATTTTATTAAATTGGGAGAAACAAATAGTACAAAGTAAGAGCACTGCCAAGCAAAGAGCCTTCATTTGAATGGTCACAAAAGTTAGAACTACATACTAAATAAATAGTACCATGTGAAAGCACTGCTGAAGAGGTTTCATTTGAATGGTCACAACAACGGATTTTATCCACAGACTCAAAAGTTAGAACAGCCTCAAAGGATTCTATCGTTCATTCTGGAGCGAAAGAGTTAGTTAAAGAAGCCTGCACTTTGCCTTGAGATATACGATATACCTACTGCCATGACTCTTAATTGGTAAAAAGTAATGCTTTTAAATCATAATGTATACAATTCAAATAAACATACATCCTTATATAACAATGGTTTGAGAAATAAACGGTAGAATTAGAAATGGATTTTGCAATCCCTTTGACTTTGTATTGAAACAAGATACTTTTGCATAAAAGTGATATATCTAGTATCTATCCATTTAGTAATGATTCCTCTAAGGTTAGAGTAATGAACTATTTATGTATAACTGTCGGAACGTAAAATTTTAGCGCTGTGAGATTACTTTGCGATTTGTTGTCTTCACTGAACTGGTTAAACCTATACCTGAATTTAACCCATTAAGCCCCAATATCCACATACAAATTCTCCAAACTGATCTCTATACATTTCTCTAAAGAATTAGTTGAGAGAATGTGATAAAAGATCGAAGCATTTTCTCTTACGTGATTATTATATTAACTCTCATAACCTAATCTCTTGACAATGTATGGATATCGTTAGGAGAAAATTGATGTTGGTCACTATTGGAACTTTTAAAAAGGGTTAAGCAGGTAGTGTAAGTGACTGAAATAAAATGGGAATATAGCAACAAACTTAACTCTCTCTGTTTTATCTGGATCTCAGGCTGCTTCCACACAAATGAGAGGACCTTGAAAAATCTTCGTTTTTGTTGACAAATGCATCAAATCGGCTCCTTTTCCATGCAGTTTTTTCGACTATCCCACACTGAGAACTCGTCCACACCAATGCCTTTTCATTTGAAACCAATACATTTGTGAATTTTGGCCCCGCTTTCAAACTAAAGCCATCAAAAGCCGTAACGTCGTAGCTTATCATGCGGGACATGTTGTCAGGGGAAAAAACGAGAATACCGCTGGTGCTGTTGACGCAAGCGCAGTATGAAGTAAACGTGTCCGAGAAAAGCCTGGGAGCAGAGATATATCGGGAGATAGACGTTTCTAATGGCTCAGTGCCAAAAACCAACACGCCGAAATGCACGTGCGGGAGTCAAAGACGGGTTGGTGTGGACATGACCTAACCGAAAACCCACATGTGAGGATATAATCATTCTACATATTTCGCTAGAGCTAAAAGCGAAACTCTCGTTAATATATTTATAATTTACCCCCCCCCCCAAAAAAAAAAAAAAAAAAATAACATGGTGTAATGGTAAACGGCGACAAAAATGAAAAGGGCAAAAATAAATTAAAAGGTCTTCAGTGCAGGGCACTTCTTTGTTCATTTCTTTCCTTTTGTTGTTGCACAACTACAATATAAAACTTACTAGTTACACGTTTTATGGAAGAAATGTCGTATATGTGATCACACAAAAAGTTGTTGCCTGTCTTCCTGCTCGGTAAGCTGTCTCCGTTTACATTAAAGATAGAAGTTTCAATAGTTTTGCACCTATCATGAAAAAATCATAAAAACCATAAGTTAATGAAACAAAATGGACTAGTTTGCTAGCCAGGACTCGCGCTCTTATACTTTATATATTTCGATTTGAATATTTCATTTCGGGCCCGAAAAGTTAGCAGGACTTTAGAGAAACGGGCCCCAGTTCCCACTCCCTATACCTAGCTAACCTTTTTTTCCCTCTGGGGTTCGACCACCAACAGTTAGAAAAGCTTCTTGAGTTGGATGGCTGAGGCACGTTGCTGATACTCCTTTGCTTGTTCAAGGTCACCTAAGTCCTGGAGAATTGAAGCTAGGTTGCCGTAGCTTATTGCAACAGAAACATGTTCAGCACCAAGCTTCTTTAGTTTGATGGCTAAAGCACGTTGCTGATACTCCTTTGCTTTTTTAAGGTCACCTAAGTCCTGGTGAATTGAAGCTAGGTTACCGTAGCTTGTTGCAACAGAAACATGTTCAGCCCCAAGTTTCTTGAGTTTGATGGTTAAAGCACGTTGCTGATACTCCTCTGCCTTCTCAAGGTCACCTAAGGCTTTGTAAACTAAAGCTAGGTTACCGTAGCTTGTTGCAACAGAAACATGTTCAGCACCAAGCTTCTTGAGTTCGATGTCTAAAGCATGTTGCTGATACGCCTCTGCTTGTTCAAGGTCACCTAAGGCGTTGTAAACTAAAGCTAGGTTACCGTAGCTTGTTGCAACAGAAACATGTTCAGCTCCAAGCTTCTTAATTTTGATGTCTAAAGCACGTTCCTGATACTCCTTTGCGTTTTTAAGGTCTCCTAAGGCTTTGTAAACTAAAGCTAGGTTACCGTAGCCTGTTGCAACAGAAACATGTTCAGCACCAAGCTTCTTGATTTCGATGTCTAAAGCACGTTGCTGATATCCCTTTGCTTGCTCAAGGTCACCTAAGTCCTGATGAATTAAAGCCAGATTACTGTAACTTATTGCAACAGAAACATGTTCAGCACCAAGCGTCTTGAGTTGGATGGCCAAAGCACGTTGCCGATACTCCTTTGCTTGTTCAAGGTCACCTAGGTCCCTGTAAACTAAAGCTAGGTTACCGAAGCTTGTTGCAACAGAAACATGTTCAGCACCAAGTTTCTTGAGTTTGATGGCTAAAGCACGTTTCTGATACTCCTTTGCTTGTTCAAGGTCACCTAAGTCCCTGTAAACTAAAGCTAGGTTACCGTAGCTTGTTGCAACAGAAACATGTTCAGCACCAAGCTTCTTGAGTTTGATGGCTAAAGCACGTTGCTGATACTCCTTTGCTTTTCCAAGGTCACCTAAGTCCTGGTAAATTGAAGCTAGGTTACCGTAGCTTATTGCAACAGAAACATGTTCAGCACCAAGATTTTTGAGTTCGATGGCGAAAGCACGCTGCTGATACTCCTCTGCCTTCTCAAGGTCACCTAAGGCTTTGTAAACTAAAGCTAGGTTACCGTAGCTTGTTGCAAGAGAAACATGTTTAGCACCAAACTTCTTGAGTTGGATGGCTAAAGCACGTTGCTGATACTCCTTTGCTTGTTCAAGGTCACCTAATTCTTGGTGAATTGAAGCTAAGTCATTGTACCCGGATGCAACATCGACATTTTGGTCACCCAACAGCCTGATGCGAACAGCGAGAGAGTTTTCGAAGTATGTCTTTGCCACGTTAAATTCACAGTGCATTTTACATATGCCGCCAAGATTCGACAACTTTTCAGAAATGTCCTGAACAAGGACTTGAGACATATTTTCTGCCATAATAACAGTATCAATTGGTACAATAAGGGCACTTACGTGCGGAATGATGTGCATGGTGTCCATTGCTCTATTTTTGGGTGGAATTGTGACTATAAATTTGTTCAATGATGTAACAGCTTCACTTACAACCTTGAACGATTGATTCTCTTGATATTCACTCATCACCCATTTCATTGCGTCGTGCACAACTTGGTGTACACGAATGTAGTAGCAACCATCTTCCTCTTCCTCTAAAAGAAGCAGTGAACATCTTCTGAATCTCCTACGAATTTGTTCCTTGTCCCCTTTGTCAACGTGTTCGAGAACGTTTATAAGGTAACTGACCGCTATGTCAACGTTTAATGGTTGTGGTGCGCACAGGGAAAGAAATTTGAATAGGTGTTCAAAAAACTTGTCGGATTTGACTTGTGTTTTAACAGCTAGCGTTATTGTTGTGGTCATCGTGTTTGGATAAACTGGGTTGGTATCAGCAAGGGTATCCTCGGTCGTTTCTCGTTTTCCTGTTTCTAAAATCTTTAGGTATTCGTCCCAGCCAAAGTGCTTCGATGCTTTGTCCTGTCGGATGTCTTTGACAAACACAGCCGCGCCTGCTAAAGCAAGTGGCTGATAGTCCAGTTTCTGAGCAACGTTTTCCGCTAGGTCGTTGTCGAAGACCCCAGAAAGCTTGGCCAATAAGGAAGTGGCATCGTAAGGATTCATCCCTTGGCTTACTGAAATGTGATTGATGAAAGAGCTTTTTAATGGGATGGATTTTGTATCCTGGGTTGTAATTAACAACTGACCTCTTGCCCACGTCTCGGTTCCAGACTGTGGTAGGTGATCATGAAGAAAATTCAGTTTAGTCACATTGTCCACCACTATTAGCCACGACTTGTAACTCCCAATTTTTGCAGCAATAAGCATCTTGAGATTGGCAATCTTTTCCTCAATGTTCCAATCTTTAGAGCTCAAGGTTTGCATCACTGAAAAGTCTGGGCACCTTAACTGACGAGCAAAATTAGCATATGACTCCAAAAGTGAATCTTGACTGGCAGCGTTTAGGGTCATCACAAAGGACGAAGTGCCTGGTATTTCTTTTACTTCATCAAAGACTTTTTTTAGCAACGAGGCCAGCTAGTTGTGATTTGCCACTTCCTGGATTCCCTGAGATGTACAGATAACTCAACTTGTTCTCGTTGGCCTTCTTTAGTTCCCTTAGCTGATGGGCTATTTGTCCTACTTCCCTTTCACGGCTTTCAATTTCGTGTGTAGGTTTAGGAGGGAGAATACAGAATGACGGCGCTTCTTTCTGAAGCTGATCTTCAAGAACCTGGCGCTGGTTCTCCTTTTCTTGAAGTTCTTGTTTAACATCGTCAACTTCTTTCAGAATTTTATGTAATTCGTCGGTTGGGAAAGTTTTCTGATTTTTTATGTCATCGATTTTTACAGTAGAGAGACCAAGCGCGTGAAAGGCAACATGAACTTTGCCAATGGCATTCTGAAAATCCATCTCAGGGAGACTTCCCTGTGGTATGTGGGCAAATTCCTCGTTTCTAAAATTTCTAAGATCATCCACATTCTTTCTGACAGTTGATGCTAGGTAGGGCCCGACACAATCAGAGTAAAGGATGGCGTAAAACAGCATTGTGCAATCCCATCCCGCTCTGTTTCCATTTATCATGGTGGCCAAAAGACGAGCATTTCTTCTTTGATTTCTTAGAGACTCGCCGTTGTAAAAGTCTGTTCCATTCTGGGGCACATCTTTCCATTCTCCCAATGGCGTTGATTTGTATTTATTGTCCCATTCACGTTTAAAAAGTTCTCGGAGGCCTTCGGCTATTATATCAGTGGTTACATAGCAAATTCTGAAGTAGTTCAGCTGTTCTTTGGTGTATTCTTTTGAAAGGGCCATGTTTGACGCAATGCTTGACGCACTGGTGAGACCTGGAACCTTTGGAAAAAATAAATTAAGAAACAACTTGATGAACGTTGTAGGAAAAAAATACAGGATCTCTTAATATGATTTAAACGAAATAACTTCCGTTGTTCTAAATTGTCGTTAACTCGATCGATGTCAATAAGTTGTAAATCCTCATTTACTAAGCATGGCTTGTCTTCCTTGGTTGGGTATTTTGATAGACTTTTTAATCTACGCTAACGAGGAAACATTTTTTTCTCAGAATGTGAAAGGCGAAAAAAGCTGACGTAAAATGCCTCATTTTCAAACTTGCCTCCGTTTTGGCTTTTTGAGAATAAGATTAAAATCTTTTAAGTGGAAGGAAGTGGACAACATGATTAAAATTATGCCGAAATTGGTGTTAAAAAACTGTTTGATATTCATCTTTTGTAAACTTTCTTAATATATTGTTACTTTAATTTCCTTTGAACATAAGTGTATCTGTCGCCGTAATTTTTAGTTCATCTTTGAAAAATTGTAATTGAGGGGGCCTAGTTAACATTATCAGCTTTATAGTTTCCTTTACTTTCTACATTTTTCTATCTTTTTTGTAATTCTAATCATGCAATTTTTCTGTGTGGCAAAATAAATACAAAATACAAGCTTGAACATGGTTTAGGAGCTGAGCTGATTTAATTTGAAGCACTGAGTTAAATATTCTTTTACGGACTTCTTCAAACAGACTTTCTCCCTTTCTCCCCTAACGTGTCTCAGGAAACAATGACACCTTTCGCTTTGACCCAGAAGAATTTAGAGGGTGACAACAAGCACAGTATTTTCCTCAAAACCTTTACAATGGGTAGATTCTGGGTTTCATTGTCGGATCTGCAAGTTTAAGAAGAAAACATTTTATGATATGCATTGCGTATTTACACTTCTTGTTGACTACTGTCAATTCAAGTGCTGAAGTGTGGAATCCGGGGGGTGGGGGCACTCAAGAGAAGTTTGGGTAGAGGGAAGGTGAACTTGCTGTCTTCAATTATGTAATAACAGAGGAGATTGTAATTGTAAATTATTTGAAACGGTCGATGTACCAGGAGGTATAAGATCCAAATAAATATTGTCTATTTTGTCTTGTTTACCGCTGAGGCCTTCAAACCCTGATCCTGTTCTCCAGAAATGCTCATTTCACTACCCTGTTTAAGACTCCAGGAGACATGAGTTTCTGACCCTGAAATAATTTTTTTTTTTTACTTACCGAAGCAAGTAATTTTTCACACTTAAATCGTGGAAATAGATATTTAGGAAAAAAATATTGGTTTTGCAAATTTAGGCCGCTTATCGCAAGCCTTCACACTCTTTAAAAAGCTTCCAGTTTAAAAAAGGACACCCTCTTAAGAAGGCTTAATAGTCTAATACTCAAGACCTTGAAAGAGGGTCTCAATGGGGTGGTGGCTTTTACGGTTATCGGCTAAAATTTCGGCTCTTTTACGGCTATCGGTTAATTTTTTCAGTTACTGTTAACAAAACGTTAAAAATTAATTCCTTTTGTTTCAAGGAGTTAAATATTAATAAACCTTTATTTGTTCTAACTTTAAAGCAAAATAAAGGTCTTAGGATCATCTCGGGATGAAATAAGCTATTCTTTTGAAAAATGTTAACGTTTAATAGATCATGCTTCATACAGTATTTTACTTCTAATATTATTTTACGCATAGAAATGTCAACAGTCAATATTAAAATAATCTTTGTGAAAAAGCAAAAGCAGACACGCGAACGCTCAACTCAAGGCCGGGGCGCGAATTCATTTATAACAGAAATGGCCCTTTTCACACCAGAAACAGATCATTCGTGTGAGACGGGTTATCCGTTTGATAATTCGCGCCAGATATGTAATACGTCTTAATTTGAAAATGGAACTGTTTTAATTTTAAATGAACAATCTGCCTGACTTTATCCGCCAATTTTGACGGACAGTTTGAAGATGGATGATCCGTTCTAGATAGCCTGTGTACAGCCGCCCCCTCCCTTCAGAAAAAAAAAAGGAAAAGGGGTGTCTGTGGGGGAGGGGACGAGGCTAGTGTCTGACGGATGATCCATTTTCTAGCTCTAGTGTGAAAACGGCCAATAACAAAATTTCCGTGTCCAGTGTTTTTAATGATACAGAAGGACTGTACAGAACGACTGTCTGCCGTGACTTGTCCGTAGGCCTCATTATTCCGCACGGCTAATGCATTCCGGGTCACGTGGTCCGAGTTTCTCACTGTTTCTCTTTTTTCTTTTTCCTCAGGTATGCCACCGAAATGCCTTGACCGAGCTTGCGTGGGAAGACGCCGTACAGGCACTAGGCATGGCAATGTCTACCGTAGCGTCAGAGAAAAACAGGGAATTGTTGTTTATCAGCAACGTGTTTTACAAACAGTGACATCTGTGTCACTAGTATTTCGAGGGCACGACCTCCTTAAAATCACAAATATTAATCCTCAGCAAGAAGCCAGATTTTCCCTATGGAAAAAACTTGGTTCTTCGAGTGAGCGGCGGAAATGGAGCCTAGGTCTAGGTCAACACCTAAAAGGAGCTTGGCCTAACGTGCGTACGGAGTAAAAGTAGCCGGGGAATAAAAAGACGCAACCATAAGTGAATTTTATCACCTTCCTTAAAAATAACAAATCTAGGGAACAATTTCTTTTACGGTTAACTCTTTTTTACCCTATTTACGGCTAACAGTTAAAATTTTTCAATTTTTACGGCTATCGACTAAATTTTTGGCCGTTTTACGCCTATCGGTTAATCCATTGAGACCCTTCTTGGAAACCAGACCCTTTTCAGCGGCACATACCCGTATAGGCCAAATAAGGAAGTTTCCCCCCTTCCCCGGGTGCGGAATGTGTGACGCGCCGCCTTTCGCCTTCGTCTAACCCTTAGACTGTTCACAGTCCTCTATTTTCCCGTAAGATCGTCGAGATCGAGCGCTTTGCGTTACGGGCTGCCATCTTGCATGAGTGTCAACTACTTGGGGGGGGGGGGGACGGCTTGGGAGGAAGCTATAATCCCCGACGCCCGCCCCCTCGGTAGATAGCCGTGACGGTAAGACGCGGTATATCTAAACGATCTCACGAAAAAATAGGAGACTGTGAACAGTCTATCTAACCCTGCATATCAATGTCTTGTTAAAAAAGTATATGGAATATAGGGGAATGGCAAAAAGATGTTTTTACAAGAAAATTAATATCAACTTGCTAGGAAACTATCTGCAAAAAAAATTCCAGGGGTTATTCATTGAGCACAATCCGGATTAATATAAACATCAGGCGCTGGTGTAGTAAATTTATTAGCAGGAATAGAGAAAAAAACGATTTGAGATGCATTGTGATCTGATTGAATCTTGGTGCAGGGAAAACTTTAAATTTCTTTTATTGTTTTTAGCGTCACTGGTCGAAAAGTAGCGGGAACGTGTCGAAACGTGTGGAATCATATAGTGTTGGGGTCATGTGCTTGTTTTGATTGCTTTCCGCGAAACTGACGTAGACATATCGCTTACCGTATTCCTTTGTTTCCCTTCCCCCCACCAAAAAAAATATCCGCAGTACATTCATCATGGTCATAGCATCAGCTTCAAATTTTTAGCCTAATGCATTTTTTAAAAACGTCTCACTGTATTTTAAACATCATTGCCTCCCAAACACAAGGGGCAGAACAATATATTATTCCTTCATTAACATAAATAAATAAATAAATAAATAACGATTTGCAGGAAGTACATCCACATAGTGGTTCTTCATCTACCTGATTCCTGGTCGAATTGGAATTTGGAAATGCTGGTTTTTGAGGAGAGGGGAAAACCGGAGTACCAAGAGAAAAACCTCTCGGAGCAAAGGAGAGAACCAACAACAAACTCAACCCACATATGGTGTAGACGCCGGGATTTGAACCCGGGCCACATTGGTGGGAGGCGAGTGCTCTCACCACTGCGCCACCCTTGCTCCCATTATAATAGAATGTTTGTGGCCATTCGGTTTAGCCGGAGACGGTTCAGACACCTAACTGCGAAAGCACACGAAAACACCCCTCTCTCGGTCTTCCGTTTGTGATACAATTATAGCAAACAATACAGAACAGAACAGTTTAGTTCGATTCTGAATGGCCGTCGCTAGACTACGGTACTTGTCTATTAACTGTACACTTACTTTTGGGTCTTCTCACTGCTGTACACTGTCGATTTTTCCGGAATGAAATCAGTGAGATTTCAGTTGAGGGCCAAGAGAAAAGAGACGAACACGCCAGTTCGAGTCGAAAGTGAAAGCAATCCACGGTACTTCACCGTGCTGTGACGTCTGTGTTTATTTTCGCATGTTATTATTTTTCGTCAAATATGCGCATTGACCCCTATTAACATACTTTTCCCCTCACCGCCCACGGACAGGTCATCGTGATTGATTGCAGAATACTGCAATGCTGATCGTACTACGTGAAAATTAAATCTGCAAGACATCAACACAACACCGAAAGAACTCAAAACAGAGCGGGATTGTAGCCATAGACAGCTGTTTGGCCCTTTTTGGGGCTCGTCAGTATGGCGCAACAACCAGAGAATGCTCTGATGAAAAATATCCACGAGACAGCTGTCTATGGCTACAATCCCGCTCTGTTTTGAGTTCTTTCGGTGTCGTGTTGATGTCTTGAAGAGTTAATTTTCACGTAGTACGATCAGCATTGCAGTATTCTGCTTGCAGAATTTAATATGTCTACATTATTATTTTTGCTGATCAGGTCTTTATAGATCCTACGTTCTTCGGCATATTCGTTTGCGGTCCTTTGCAGTCCTTTGTGATTAATGTTTGTACTTTTTTGGCCCGTAAATATTTTATAGATTCGATATGCTGTAATTCTTGCATGGTTCTGTCCATGTTTTTGAGGTTGGTTTTGGCCAATTCTTTATTTTCTCTGCGAGACGTCAACTTGACACTTGGACTCTTTCCCCCCAGAGGACATGTGGTATGGCGTGATTCTGTAGGTGTTGAGAGTTCTGGGTCAGGGCTTAAAATCAGAGTGCGCAAACTGTGAAAGCACACGTAAACGCCCCTCCCCCGGTCTTTCGTTTGTGATACAATTACGGTGAAACCTGTATTAAGCGGACACCCTCGGGGAAAGCTGTAGTGTCCGCTTAAATACAGGGTGTCCGCCTAATACAGGTTTCAATAGATAACGACATATGAGGTGTCAAATGCCATTCAAATGAACAGTGGAAACGTTTAGAATACTTCCAGAGACTATGACGATATACGTTTGCATGAATTTCTTTATCATCAAAGTAGACCAATTGATCATAGTACCTTAAACATATATTGCAACTCAAATTTGAAGACATCAGATGAGTGAAAAAAGCTCGATACAAACAAAACGAAATAGAAAACAATACTGTCCTGGGAAACTAATCAAATAAGTTCGTCAAGTCGCGTTTTTTAATGTAAAAATCGAAAAAATTGGTGGATGACAATTCTAGCCAATCTTTAGCATTTCTGGTGTCTGGCATGTTGGGTGGTGGAATTAAATTAGAAGTGTCCGTTTAATACAGGTTGGCAGCAATAGAAATGTCCATTTCAGGTACTTTTTAGGTGTCCGCGTCCGCTTAATAGAGGTGTCAGCTTAATAAAGGTTTCATTTAAAGTAAATAAGGGAAATAGATTTGGGGACTTCGGCTACTGTCCGCTTAATAGAGGGTGTCCTCTTAATACGGTGTCCGCTTAATACAGGTTTCACTGTATAGCAAACAATACAGCACAGAACCGTTTCGTTCGATTCTGAATGGCCGTCGCTAGACTACGGTACTTGTCTACTAACTGTACACTTACTTTTGGGTCTTCTCACTGCTGTACACTGTTGATTTTTTCCCGAATGAAATCAGTGAGATTTCAGTTGAGGGCCAAGAGAAAAGAGACGGACACGCCAGTTCGAGTCGAAAGTGAAAGCAATCCACGGTACTTCACCGTGTTGTGGCGTTTGTGTTTATTTTAGCATGTTATTAGTTTTCGTCAAATATGCGCATTGACCCCTATTAACATACTTTTCCCCTCACCGCCCACGCAAAGGTGATCGTGATTAATGAGTTAAGTGTTCAAGATGAACACACGCCAGTAGAGTCTAAAGTCAAAGTATGCTCATTTACAGGTACAAACTTTTCCTCTCACAGTAATCTTGACTACAATCTTGGACAGAATAAAATGGGACAGCAAGCCAACCGCCTCCCCCCCACACCCCCCAAAAAAGTCGAGGATGAAGCTGCGCAAAAGCCAAAATGTGCTATTTTCCTATCCTTAAATTTCCAGTCTCTTCTGTCCAAGATATTGTATCGGTAATAGCGGCCGGGTTATGAATTTTGCACTGCATTGTGTTGGGTTTTTCTCTTTGTGGCTGAGCCAGCTCAAAGAGTTTTTAGGTTGCAAAAACTAATTTAAAGCTGACATCATGCAGCTTGTGGCTTGAATACGGGGGAGGGAGGAAGGTTGGAGGCAAAAGCCTCTGGTAGAGGAGAGTCCAAACTTCCCGTCTCTCAAACCCCAGCTGCATTTCCGACTCCCACCCTCTTTTATTATTCATTCAGAGTATTTCTCTCTGTTTCTGATTGGCTAAAATGTCAGGCGTAATTCATCATAACTAGCTAAACACCCCTCCCCCCAGTCTTCCGTTTGTGATATAATTATAGCGGCAAACCTGAATTCTGTACAGAACCGTTTAGTTCGATTATAAATGGCCATCGCTAGACTACGGTACTTGTCTACTAATTGTACACTTACTTTTGGGTCTTCTCACTGTAGACTGTTGATTTTTTCCGGAATGAAAGCAGTGAGATTGCAGTTGAGGACCAAGAGAAAAGAGACGGACAAGCCAGTTCGAGTCGAAAGTGAAAGCAATCAACGGTACTTTACCGTGTTGTGACGTCTGTGTTTATTTTCGCATGTTACTATTTTTCGTCAAATATGCGCATTGACCCCTAAGTGTTTAAGATGGACACACGCCAGTAGAGTCTAAAGTCAAAGTAACCTATTTTTATCATCCTGTTTTTGAGACAATGCTCATTGACCGATACAAATTTTTCCTCTCACGACCCATCCCACAGTAATCTTGACTACAATCTTGGACAGAATAAAATGGAACAGCAAGCCAACCCACCCCCAACCCCTCCCCCCAAATCAAGGATGACGCTGCGCAAAAGCCAAAACGTGCTATTTTCGTATCTTTGATTTGGGGCAGGGGTTGCGGGAAGAGGAGTGGTATAAATTTCCAATCTCTTCTGTCCAAGATATTCTATCGGTAAGAGTGGCCCGGCGTATGGATTTTGCACTGCATGGTGGTGTTGTTTTCCCTTTGTGCCTGAGCCAGCTTAAAGAGTTTTTAGGTTTTAAGAACTACTTG
>CALNXK010000095.1:812500-910000 GCA_942486035.1 Porites lobata
AAACTGTATTAGTATTAGCATGTTAAGTGTTGGTATACATGCCCGCATACAGGTCTGGAAATTTTTTTTTAGGCTACAAAAGGACAATATTATTTTATATGTAAATCTAAAAGCTGCTCCCCTGTTTCTGAGATTTTATGGATCTAGCAAAGGAATACTTAATTCATAAATTTTTGCCACTAGTAGAACAAAATTGCTTACTTGAACCAAATATAAAAGACCAAACTTTCTAGCCATCTCTTGTCCAATATGACCTTTGTTAGGGCTTCTAATGCCTTGGACCCTTTTCCAAGGAGTGGTTTGTCAGTATCTGATGATACGAGTGGACTGTTAGAGTACTGGCCATCACTCCATTCATGTTCTCCTACCACATGATGAAGAACATCCTGCCACAATTATTGTCCTAGAAAGAATAGCACGCCGGGCAGAAAAGCAAGTTACAATTTTCATTCTTTTTATAGCTTAAGAAACAGTCGAGAATTCGCAGCACCACTACTACAGTAGTTTTGCGTAGAATTGGCGTCTGAGGAACAACAGCAAAAATATCATATCGATGACATAAAATCTGCCCAGATGACTGGCCAAAACTTCTGATTGGTTGTAAAGCAAGTGTAACACTAAAAAGCTTCCCAACAGCTGTTTTCAAAAGAAAACGAGAGGAGGAAGAATAAGCAAGAGTTCATTGTAAATGCTGAACAATCTATGGTACTTTCAAAGGTCAATAAAAAGCTTTGTTCAGTAATAAAAGAAACAAAATGCTGTTTATCCCTGGAAAAACAACAATACAGCTTTCAAGAAGTGTTCAAGGTTTGTTTATTACACCTGTGCCAGGGAAATTTGCTTCCACCATCAATCGGAAGCCCTGCCCAGATTTTATGTAATCAGTATTGAATTTTCCCTGATCAATTTGGGGCAAAGCCAGTTGTGGGTTTGCATACAAATCAAAACAGTTTGAATAAACTAGAACTACTTATATCTTCTGATGGATGCATGGAAATCCAATTCCACGAAAGGTTTGATGGCAAAGATTTCGTAGCAGTAAAAATAAAGGTAAGCTACGTTAATTAAGTTGTATGAAATTGCCATTAGGATAAATTGACAGTGTATTCATAGTCTGTGAGTTTTTTTCTAAGCATATAACACATTGGCAGATCCAGCCCTTCAGATAAGGAGGGGGGGTCATCTGGGCCCCTCCCCTGGATCCACCACTGTAACAATAGACAAGGTTGAGAGTAAGTAACAATCAATACCTTTCGTGCAAGCACATCATCATTGGCTTGTTGGCAACAGAACCAGAAGTGGTTTGGTATAATTGGCTCAATCCAGTCACATATAGCACCACAGTCTTTCAAGTTAGGAGCCTGTTGAGATATTTATTTTTATGAAAACAGCAGTAGCTTATTTTAAAGACATGCTCACTGCATTTTAAGGTTAATATTGATCAGACAAACTATAGATCTGGGATCTACCTTATAATTACATCAGTCAAAGCCTTGACAAGTTTTGCGGACTTGTGCCAAATGTCCAGGTCATGGATGACTTCCTGGAGTTCTCTATGTTGTTCTGCAGTAAAAAAAAAAAAAGATTGTCTATATTGAAGGTTAAAACAATTCTCAGACTGAACCAAAGTGCACTTGTATCCTCTCTTGGTTGAGGAGAAAAAAAATTAATGCAACCTGAGAATGGACTTTACCAACACAACTGTATCAGGATTAAATTGATCGAACCACAACACTTTTAAAGTTATTACTGAACTCCTTAAATCTGGTACTTCTGTGAAAACAATGGAAAACAAAGCAAATAATTATATGCAACAATAATTTTAAGGCCTAAGACATAAGTTTTGAAAAGAGCCAGTTATCCACTTTCTATACATATTTAACAATAATTGTTCAACAATATTGTTGAATAATCCCCAAGACGATTATTCAACATTAACCGCCTTCCGCAAATAATAATTATTTGCCAAAGCGAGGTTAACCACTTAACAATAAATCACCCTGTTTAAACACCATGAAGTCTTTTCTTGCCATCAAAGTCATCAGCATTTGGATATTCGTGTACTTTCAAAAAGGCTTTACTATGAAACTTTGGCAAAACACCCAGTTTATGACAGCGATTTTGTTCTGCTTTATATTCACCGCCTAGCGTGGTGAATATAACGTCATAGTCCGAGATAGCTAACCAATCAGATTGCTTGAATTACCAAGATCACTGATTGTGTATATACTAAATTTCTATAACCCCTTACAATTTAGGTGCAACAACTTTATTTTAGCAAAAGGAAGATATCAGTAAATTTACTGAAAGTCCTTCGCTTCTACACTCCACCCAGAAAATAAATAAGGAATGGCATATGGGTAGGGAAATGAGCAATTGAACTTGCACCCCATCAAAATGGAAGCAGCACAGCAATATCCCTGGTCCTTTATCATGGTGATAAAGACAGGCCATCTGCCCCATTTGCACCTTCTTAATAGAGGGGGAAAGGGGGTGGGGGCTTATAACTAACCTTTTCTTTCCCTGAAAAAGGGGGGGGGAGCTTATTAGAGGGGGGCTTATTTGAGAGGGGGGTTAATAGATGATTTACGGTACATGTAGATAATTTCATTATTGGAATGAAATGCTATACCTTTTAGACCCCGCACCAGTGCCTTGATACAGTAGATGGTGATGCATCTGTGACAAGATGATCTACTTTCAGTACATCCTTCAGCCTTCGTAGTAATCTTAAGTAAGGGCCAGTTTTTCCATGTCAGCGTGCAAAGAAAGTTGTGTCTGATAGCCTGGGGCTGGTGAATTTTCCTATCGGGCTAGTGATTTTTGTTCTTAACTTGCCCAGCGGGCAAGTGCTGTTTTTTGGGGAAATTCAAATCACAGAAGGATTGTAATCAGTCCTGCTAATCAAAAAGGGTTTTGGCGCTAGTTGAAATGACTTGTGGGCTAGTACATGCTAGCTACAGCTTGCCCGAATGGCAGGCTGTAAAACTGACTTTCTTTGCACCCTGCATGTTGGCAGATTTTCCACCCATCTCCTGACTATTAACCACTTCCTGGTCCACTACCAACTTCAGACTCTCTTCCATGAGTGTGTATAAAACACAGATTGTGCAGTGTGCCCAGGAGAGTCTTTTCTTCCAGAACTTTACTGGATGAGAAATGCTGATGTATCACATCCTTAAACATCATTCCACATCCTTTTTATAGAAGGACAGCAATAAAGCTTCTGAATTCCGTAGAAGAGTGTTTCAGAAATAATTTCCAGACCAAGAAACTTGGACAGAAGGCTAAATTTCAAGAAATTATTTCCACTGAGTAATAGCTGCTGCCATTTGAAAATTGTTCACATACACTTTCTGATTATTTCTTACAGTAAGAACATCAGCGGAAGCCCAGGTGCCAAAGTGCCCACTGTCACAGTTCCACTGTAATGTTAGTACAGCACCTGACATTGTTTGCTTCAAAGAAATGGCACCACCACACGTACGACAAGTCTCTGCAGGAAACAATTCTTTGATCTTATCAACAGCGACCAACAAGCTGGTTTTTTAGACAAGTCCAATTCTCTTTTATCTCTCTCCCGGTTTTTTTTTGTAAACCTCTTCCAATTCACTCTACAAAGTATCATGAGACTCGGCAATGGTCTTCTCATGATAGGCAGTCGTATCAGCCTCTGCGTCAAGAATGGTAAGAGTAGCATCCTTGCTGTTTGGCACAGCAGTAGCTTCGTCATGATCAGGATAGTCACGAAAGTCAACCAGAAATAGCTTCTGAAAAACAAAATGTTGTAGAAATATCTAACTGTTTATTTTTCAAATACAGTAACCCATAAAGTAACCCTGTACAGTATATGCTTAAACAGGGTTCTCATTGAATTAGTGCTGGTTTTGGTAACCTGCAGTCAGGATTTTTTTTCTCTTGTGAGCAAGGGAATGGAGAAAAAATTGACAATGGAAATGGAGTGACAGGCCTGGCTGCTGATTTTTGAGCCACCTAATTCACATGAAACAGTGCATACACTGTAAGTTGTGAAGGAAAAGATCGATGCTTACTTAGTTCACCTGGCTGTCTACTTCAAGTTCATGGAATAAAATGCAAAATGGGAGGGTACCTAAGCAAGAGAATGCATAAGTCATGTATGAACTGATTATTATTACCTGTGCAAAATCTTCTCACAGGAAAGTTTTTTTTCTTAGTGGAAAAATTTCACAAGTCACATGATATCAGAACTACAAAGCACATCTTTTCACCTTAATAACACCTTTTTACAATATTGAGGCAGGTACAAGATAACTGAAAACAATAAAGAAACATACAGAAAAATTCTCACTCATTTTCAGAAGTCTCTTGGCAAGACAAAGGATCAAGTATTAGCTCTAGCCTCTCATCTACTCCATCATCTTCTTCACTGCCTACTTCCCTACATGTATCAGACTCTCAGCAACATCACTGCTGTCATCCTGCAGATCTAGTAGGATCTTTGACAACCTAAAATGAACAATAAATACCCTAGTGAAATGGATTTCACAATAAACATACAAGATGCACATTAAGGAAAAACACAGTGCACAAGTGGTACATATAATTCTAACCTCTAGGAGATTTATAATATTCATTTATTAACAATATTTAAATAGAAACGACCAATTCAGCAAAGCTTGTGTAAATGGGACTCTGATAAAAAAGAAAAACAACTTACAACACAATAGAAATAAAAATAGCACAATAGTATATCAAAAGTATGAGATGCTCAATTTGGCAAGGATCTAAAGTGCCTTTTTAGGTCAGACTTAACTACTAATATCGTGCTCATTCCACAGGTCCAGGGGAAGCGTGTTCCAGATCTTGGCTCCGCTGAACATGAAGGAGCCCTGGTACTTGGTTGTCCTGGTTAGCGACAAGTGCAGCAAATCATAGTTGAGGTAGATGAAGACATTCTACTGGGCTTAAAAATCCGTTTTAACTGATCCTTAACTAACCATAAAATGATATTCAAAACAGTTTATTTAACAATTATTCCTCGAGTCTCTATCAACGAAATGAGTAACTGGAGTCAAATAACAAGTTCCAAATCAATAACCATGGCTAGGACCACAAAATATGTTACTACCTCATGCTTTCCTTTCACAATAAAAACCATTGCATTGCATTGGATAGGGTACAATAGAGTTACTTGTTCAATTTTGAACCAAAACATTTTAAACATTGTCGGATATTTTTCATGAGGAGGTGTGACCATGTTGAAGACTTTCTTTCTGAAAATCAGCCCTTTTTAGTTTCCTGTTGTTGTATCCCAGGCTAGGACATTAAGAAACATTAAGAAAGGATGACAATGAGTGTTTGTCTATTACATCACGCTAAAGAATGACTGCAGTCAAATCATCAGCATATTTTCAAGGACCTAGGTTATCACCAAAGCCATAAAGTTACCAGGTCTGGGCTTGCAGCTAATTTCTTAAAAGGGTTGAGGCCCAGATCTGTAGACAAGAGTATAAACAGTTCCACTTCTCTTGTGATCCCATGAGTCTGACTGAGAAACATTCTATTCACTTTAGTGCCAAAACATTTCATTGAAATACAAAGTAAATAATATTTCAGCAATGAACATAGCATTCATTAGAAGAATAAAAAGTAGATTTTGCCCCCACAAGGAAATTAAAACTTGGAAATAATTCTTTTTATGAAGGGACTCTCATTTCATAGTAACAGCATGCATCAACCAATGAATAATAGTAATTTTTAATAATAATATAATGAATAAATTTTGATTTAAATTTTTTGGGGCAGCAGAATCAAACTGTTCTAGTGACTGTATGTATGTCTGTAGTGAGTTCCTGAGTGACTCTCATTTCATAGTAACAGCATGCATCAACCAATGAATAATAGTAATTTATAATAATAATATATTGAATAAATTTTGATTTAAATTTTTTTGGGCAGCGGAATCAAACTGTTCCGATGACTGTATGTCTGTAGCGAGTTCCTTCAACAATGTTGAAAAGAACATATGCCAGATCTCTGATCAGCACCCAGTAAACTGGTTTCACTAATCCTCACTCTTTTTTGAAGCCAAATCTGCTTCTATAATCCTTGAATAAATCAGTTCTGGGCTTTCTCACAAACCAATGGTTGGGGCCAGATTCCTTGGGTGATCTGATGGAAGAGAAATAACCCTTGCAGCAATCCTTGTCATCCACTCTTGCCTTTAGGATGCTGGCCATCAGGAACTGGATGTAGTCATAGGTTTTTTCAGCCCTAACGGGTTCAGGGTGCCCATGCTTAGTTCTCTTTGAATACTGCTTCTTGAAGATTAGGTGACCATTTTTGGTGGTGGCTTGTGGTCTAAAGCTGTGCATGTTATGGTCAAGAGCAGCAAGGAGCACCCGGGCACAAAAAGCTATGAAATAAAAATAAAACTCTCTCTTCTGTATATATCTAAGCAAGCAAAACCAGGTAAAAGCACAACTGTAACTAGGATGAAATACCTTGCAATACAATGACTGCAAGATCCTAATTGGTAAAAAAAATAGATACTTACTCAAAGGCATTTCTTTTACGGAAATACTTAAGCATCTTGCTGTTGAAGTTTTCAAGCAAACTGGTATATGCCTACAATAAAAAATCACACAATTTAGTTCCAATTAATGTTTAAAAAATTCTGTGTAAATATCTGTGTGAAAAATGTTTAAAAACTGTATTAGTATTAGCATGTTAAGTGTTGGTATACATGCCCGCATACAGGTCTGGAAATTTTTTTTTTAGGCTACAAAAGGACAATATTATTTTATATGTAAATCTAAAAGCTGCTCCCCTGTTTCTGAGATTTTATGGATCTAGCAAAGGAATACTTAATTCATAAATTTTTGCCACTAGTAGAACAAAATTGCTTACTTGAACCAAATATAAAAGACCAAACTTTCTAGCCATCTCTTGTCCAATATGACCTTTGTTAGGGCTTCTAATGCCTTGGACCCTTTTCCAAGGAGTGGTTTGTCAGTATCTGATGATACGAGTGGACTGTTAGAGTACTGGCCATCACTCCATTCATGTTCTCCTACCACATGATGAAGAACATCCTGCCACAATTATTGTCCTAGAAAGAATAGCACGCCGGGCAGAAAAGCAAGTTACAATTTTCATTCTTTTTATAGCTTAAGAAACAGTCGAGAATTCGCAGCACCACTACTACAGTAGTTTTGCGTGAGAATTGGCGTCTGAGGAACAACAACAAAAATATCATATCGATGACATAAAATCTGCCCAGATGACTGGCCAAAACTTCTGATTGGTTGTAAAGCAAGTGTAACACTAAAAAGCTTCCCAACAGCTGTTTTCAAAAGAAAACGAGAGGAGGAAGAATAAGCAAGAGTTCATTGTAAATGCTGAACAATCTATGGTACTTTCAAAGGTCAATAAAAAGCTTTGTTCAGTAATAAAAGAAACAAAATGCTGTTTATCCCTGGAAAAACAACAATACAGCTTTCAAGAAGTGTTCAAGGTTTGTTTATTACACCTGTGCCAGGGAAATTTGCTTCCACCATCAATCGGAAGCCCTGCCCAGATTTTATGTAATCAGTATTGAATTTTCCCTGATCAATTTGGGGCAAAGCCAGTTGTGGGTTTGCATACAAATCAAAACAGTTTGAATAAACTAGAACTACTTATATCTTCTGATGGATGCATGGAAATCCAATTCCACGAAAGGTTTGATGGCAAAGATTTCGTAGCAGTAAAAATAAAGGTAAGCTACGTTAATTAAGTTGTATGAAATTGCCATTAGGATAAATTGACAGTGTATTCATAGTCTGTGAGTTTTTTTCTAAGCATATAACACATTGGCAGATCCAGCCCTTCAGATAAGGAGGGGGGGGGGTCATCTGGGCCCCTCCCCTGGATCCACCACTGTAACAATAGACAAGGTTGAGAGTAAGTAACAATCAATACCTTTCGTGCAAGCACATCATCATTGGCTTGTTGGCAACAGAACCAGAAGTGGTTTGGTATAATTGGCTCAATCCAGTCACATATAGCACCACAGTCTTTCAAGTTAGGAGCCTGTTGAGATATTTATTTTTATGAAAACAGCAGTAGCTTATTTTAAAGACATGCTCACTGCATTTTAAGGTTAATATTGATCAGACAAACTATAGATCTGGGATCTACCTTATAATTACATCAGTCAAAGCCTTGACAAGTTTTGCGGACTTGTGCCAAATGTCCAGGTCATGGATGACTTCCTGGAGTTCTCTATGTTGTTCTGCAGTAAAAAAAAAAAAGATTGTCTATATTGAAGGTTAAAACAATTCTCAGACTGAACCAAAGTGCACTTGTATCCTCTCTTGGTTGAGGAGAAAAAAAATTAATGCAACCTGAGAATGGACTTTACCAACACAACTGTATCAGGATTAAATTGATCGAACCACAACACTTTTAAAGTTATTACTGAACTCCTTAAATCTGGTACTTCTGTGAAAACAATGGAAAACAAAGCAAATAATTATATGCAACAATAATTTTAAGGCCTAAGACATAAGTTTTGAAAAGAGCCAGTTATCCACTTTCTATACATATTTAACAATAATTGTTCAACAATATTGTTGAATAATCCCCAAGACGATTATTCAACATTAACTTCGCCTTCCGCAAATAATAATTATTTGCCAAAGGCGAAGTTAACCACTTAACAATAAATCACCCTGTTTAAACACCATGAAGTCTTTTCTTGCCATCAAAGTCATCAGCATTTGGATATTCGTGTACTTTCAAAAAGGCTTTACCATGAAACTTTGGCAAAACACCCAGTTTATGACAGCGATTTTGTTCTGCTTTATATTCACCGCCTAGCGTGGTGAATATAACGTCATAGTCCGAGATAGCTAACCAATCAGATTGCTTGAATTACCAAGATCACTGATTGTGTATATACTAAATTTCTATAACCCCTTACAATTTAGGTGCAACAACTTTATTTTAGCAAAAGGAAGATATCAGTAAATTTACTGAAAGTCCTTCGCTTCTACACTCCACCCAGAAAATAAATAAGGAATGGCATATGGGTAGGGAAATGAGCAATTGAACTTGCACCCCATCAAAATGGAAGCAGCACAGCAATATCCCTGGTCCTTTATCATGGTGATAAAGACAGGCCATCTGCCCCATTTGCACCTTCTTAATAGAGGGGGAAAGGGGGTGGGGGCTTATAACTAACCTTTTCTTTCCCTGAAAAAGGGGGGGGGAGCTTATTAGAGGGGGGGCTTATTTGAGAGGGGGGGGGTTAATAGATGATTTACGGTACATGTAGATAATTTCATTATTGGAATGAAATGCTATACCTTTTAGACCCCGCACCAGTGCCTTGATACAGTAGATGGTGATGCATCTGTGACAAGATGATCTACTTTCAGTACATCCTTCAGCCTTCGTAGTAATCTTAAGTAAGGGCCAGTTTTTCCATGTCAGCGTGCAAAGAAAGTTGTGTCTGATAGCCTGGGGCTGGTGAATTTTCCTATCGGGCTAGTGATTTTTGTTCTTAACTTGCCCAGCGGGCAAGTGCTGTTTTTTGGGGAAATTCAAATCACAGAAGGATTGTAATCAGTCCTGCTAATCAAAAAGGGTTTTGGCGCTAGTTGAAATGACTTGTGGGCTAGTACATGCTAGCTACAGCTTGCCCGAATGGCAGGCTGTAAAACTGACTTTCTTTGCACCCTGCATGTTGGCAGATTTTCCACCCATCTCCTGACTATTAACCACTTCCTGGTCCACTACCAACTTCAGACTCTCTTCCATGAGTGTGTATAAAACACAGATTGTGCAGTGTGCCCAGGAGAGTCTTTTCTTCCAGAACTTTACTGGATGAGAAATGCTGATGTATCACATCCTTAAACATCATTCCACATCCTTTTTATAGAAGGACAGCAATAAAGCTTCTGAATTCCGTAGAAGAGTGTTTCAGAAATAATTTCCAGACCAAGAAACTTGGACAGAAGGCTAAATTTCAAGAAATTATTTCCACTGAGTAATAGCTGCTGCCATTTGAAAATTGTTCACATACACTTTCTGATTATTTCTTACAGTAAGAACATCAGCGGAAGCCCAGGTGCCAAAGTGCCCACTGTCACAGTTCCACTGTAATGTTAGTACAGCACCTGACATTGTTTGCTTCAAAGAAATGGCACCACCCACGCACGACAAGTCTCTGCAGGAAACAATTCTTTGATCTTATCAACAGCGACCAACAAGCTGGTTTTTAGACAAGTCCAATTCTCTTTTATCTCTCTCCCGGTTTTTTTTTGTAAACCTCTTCCAATTCACTCTACAAAGTATCATGAGACTCGGCAATGGTCTTCTCATGATAGGCAGTCGTATCAGCCTCTGCGTCAAGAATGGTAAGAGTAGCATCCTTGCTGTTTGGCACAGCAGTAGCTTCGTCATGATCAGGATAGTCACGAAAGTCAACCAGAAATAGCTTCTGAAAAACAAAATGTTGTAGAAATATCTAACTGTTTATTTTTCAAATACAGTAACCCATAAAGTAACCCTGTACAGTATATGCTTAAACAGGGTTCTCATTGAATTAGTGCTGGTTTTTGGTAACCTGCAGTCAGGATTTTTTTCTCTTGTGAGCAAGGGAATGGAGAAAAAATTGACAATGGAAATGGAGTGACAGGCCTGGCTGCTGATTTTTGAGCCACCTAATTCACATGAAACAGTGCATACACTGTAAGTTGTGAAGGAAAAGATCGATGCTTACTTAGTTCACCTGGCTGTCTACTTCAAGTTCATGGAATAAAATGCAAAATGGGAGGGTACCTAAGCAAGAGAATGCATAAGTCATGTATGAACTGATTATTATTACCTGTGCAAAATCTTCTCACAGGAAAGTTTTTTTTCTTAGTGGAAAAATTTCACAAGTCACATGATATCAGAACTACAAAGCACATCTTTTCACCTTAATAACACCTTTTTACAATATTGAGGCAGGTACAAGATAACTGAAAACAATAAAGAAACATACAGAAAAATTCTCACTCATTTTCAGAAGTCTCTTGGCAAGACAAAGGATCAAGTATTAGCTCTAGCCTCTCATCTACTCCATCATCTTCTTCACTGCCTACTTCCCTACATGTATCAGACTCTCAGCAACATCACTGCTGTCATCCTGCAGATCTAGTAGGATCTTTGACAACCTAAAATGAACAATAAATACCCTAGTGAAATGGATTTCACAATAAACATACAAGATGCACATTAAGGAAAAACACAGTGCACAAGTGGTACATATAATTCTAACCTCTAGGAGATTTATAATATTCATTTATTAACAATATTTAAATAGAAACGACCAATTCAGCAAAGCTTGTGTAAATGGGACTCTGATAAAAAAGAAAAACAACTTACAACACAATAGAAATAAAAATAGCACAATAGTATATCAAAAGTATGAGATGCTCAATTTGGCAAGGATCTAAAGTGCCTTTTTAGGTCAGACTTAACTACTAATATCGTGCTCATTCCACAGGTCCAGGGGAAGCGTGTTCCAGATCTTGGCTCCGCTGAACATGAAGGAGCCCTGGTACTTGGTTGTCCTGGTTAGCGACAAGTGCAGCAAATCATAGTTGAGGTAGATGAAGACATTCTACTGGGCTTAAAAATCCGTTTTAACTGATCCTTAACTAACCATAAAATGATATTCAAAACAGTTTATTTAACAATTATTCCTCGAGTCTGAATGGGCTCTGAGTTAATAGCCCATTAGGCTGAAGGCCGAATGGGCTATTAACTCAGAGACCATGAGGGCGAGAGGATAATTGTTTTAGTAAAATCCAACTACTTGGTAAAAAATATCTAGACAAAACAACTTTAGCTGGCAAAACATGATTCAGCCACCATTGTTTTGGTTTTCAAAACCGGCGCTTTTCGCTACTGGTAGGCTATAACATATAGCCTAGTAGTTGCTCAACCAATCAGAATGCAGCATTGGTAATAGACCACTAGTTGGATTTTACTAAAATATTATAGCCTGAAATGCTTCTTGAATAAATTAATGTAAGACTCACATGTCATTAAATTCTTGATTATCTTCAATGTCATCATGTACTGGGACATGAGCAACCCTGGCATCAACAACAAATGGGTTGCTCTCATTTCCTAGTCTCGTTTGAGAGAAAGGATCAAATATTAGTTTTAATTCTGCCTCCTCAGTGACATTGATGCCAGTTATGTCAACACACCTGAGAGAAATAATTGAAATACAGAAAATTTAACACTAGATGTAATCATGCAATCAATAAAATAATATTCTCAAACTCATTAATAATTCATTAAGAAAATACAAAGGAAATTAATGTTTAATGAGTGTTTGGAAATCGGATGAAACACTGCTTAGTATTTGCATTCTTAATTTCTCCTTCAAAAATGATTTTGTTTGAGAAGAAACCCTTGCGAAATAACTTTAGAATTCCTAGGATTATCCTAGGAATTCCTAGGAAAAAAATCCTAGGAATTCCAAGGAATCGTAGGTGTGAATTTTCACGGTAAATTCGGACTTGGAATTCCTAGGAATTCCTAGGAATTCCCAGTTTAAAAAGTTCTGGTTCTAAATTCCTAGAAATTCCCGGAAATTCGAAATGGAAATGAAACTAGACTTGGAATTCCTAGGAATTCCAACCTACAAGATTTTAAAGCACAAAAAATTCTTAGAAATTCCCAGAAATTCCTAGTAATTCCTAGGAATTCTAGGAGTTTACAGGTTTAACATCATGTCATCAATCAACATCCAATGCCAGGATAGTAAAGTATACGCAAATTTAATGATTAATTACCAACTGGAGAAAGCATGGAAATTGCATTTAAACAAGTTTATGATAATGTTCAAAATCACATCTTATGGTACATGTTTTGTTTTTTAAAAAATTGAAAGTCCTGAGATATAAATTGTTCTTGAGTCATTATTGAAAAATTGTGGGACATATTTGTAACTGGAATAATACAGCAAAAGAGTCTTGATTGAATTAATTTTACAGCGGGAACATATATGTAAAAAAAGAAAAAGTCAGGCCAACTTGCTTCCAGCAAGCTTATCTGCTAAGCCCTTATTGAGCCGCTCTTTTAATTCAGGTCTCAAACTGAGAACAAAATAATGAACTGGAAACTAAAATACTCGTGGTACATGGCGGTTAAACATACTTGTTCATGACTACAGTAGAACCCCGGCGGTGAACTCGAACTCTAAAGGGAAACGAAAAGTAGTTCGATTTTAAGTGGGGAATTCGAGTTATCGGGGTAAATTTCAGTGAAATCTTGATCAGGAGAAAACAAATTTAGTTCGACTTAGCAGGGAATTCGAGTTATCCGAGCTCGAGTTATCGAGGTTCTACTGTATTAAATCCGCCAGAATCTGATCGAGTATTAGCTTAATCACGTAGAATTCCATCAACCATTTGCAACAACGACTACAGTTATGTCTCCAGTAAACAAAAAGGAACCAATAAATGGTTTTCCATGCCATTTTGAAGTTTCGTGTTCATATATCGGAATGATCTATAATTTCACTTTGATCTCCAGCTTCATTACTGAGTACGTGGTTACCATCAGAAGACACATTACGAAGCAGGAACGTACCTTTACCTTTCACAATCCAGCTGACTTATCGTTCTCGGACATGACTGGAAGCACGTTTCATGTGTCAACAACAAAATAAATGAACAATCCGCGTTTTAAATAACCTCAATTTCGGATGCAAAATACTTGTGCTCTTGCTAATGAAAGTCCGCGTGAATTTGAACTCACCAAACGGAACTTCATTTCACACTTTTCGATTGGTTCTAAAGGGGCACGTGATGATGCAATTCACTTAGTTTGGAGACTGGTAACCAGTATAGCTCAAACATTACGGATGATTTTGCTCGATGATGAGCAAGTTGAAAAAAGCGGTCGTTTTCAGAGCTAAATAAAATATTCCAACGCTTTTGAGGTATAAGCAGCGAGAGGAAAATTTCGTATTGTTTTTTCAAGAAGCGATGACCTTTTATTAGGCAAAGCTGCAATGAAAAACATGTTGTGGACATGTTTGGAAAGCTCAGGTACGAGAAGTGGCACTTTGAATAAGCTTTCAGTATCGTGCTTATTGTTGATAATTTTTTTTTAAAGATTTAAGTCGCAATAA
This sequence comes from Porites lobata, assembly GCA_942486035.1. Lineage (NCBI taxonomy): Eukaryota > Metazoa > Cnidaria > Anthozoa > Scleractinia > Poritidae > Porites > Porites lobata. The sequence continues at coordinate 826,665 of CALNXK010000095.1, forward strand.
ATGTTGTATATAGATGCTGGGTAATGTCAAGAAATCCTTGTTGTTATAGGCAATTAAAGAAATGATTAATAAAATTTTTTTACGTTTTTTATTACCTTTGAACACTTATCGTTTTTCCTAAAAATTAAGCCAGTGTTTCCATGTTAACAATGACTTGGAATTATTGAGAATTCCTAGGTATTCCCACAAATTCTCATTGGGGTTTTAGCAATTCCCAATAATTCCCATAAGTTCCAAAGACAGTTTCCTTCAAACTTGGAATTATTGGGAATTCCTAGGAATTCCCAAAAATTCCCACTGGTGTTTTAACCCATTCCCAAGTATTCCCAAATATTCCAAGGTTTTTTGTCTTTGCTCATTTGCATGTCTTGGAATAAATTGGAATTCCTAGGAATTCCTAGGAATTCCCAGAACTCTGGGAATTCATTTCGCAAGGGAATATCAAACATTCGACACAGTGTTTCATCACCAGATGAAACACCTCGAAGTGCGTCAAAAATACTCCGCTGCGCGTCGTATTTTCAACTCTCTTCTCGGTGTTTCATCTGGTGATGAAACACTGCATCTCATGTTTGATATATTACATCAATATCGGTAATGAGGACATTTGCAATTTGATAACAATCAAATATTGATATTGATTTCCGATACCAATAACAAAAATTGATGAAGAGAAACATTTGCAAGTTGGACTAATAATATCAACAAGGACTGATTCATTGATTGTTACCGATTTCTATCAACTGACTTCACCTGGAGTAACATACAAATGAACATACAAATGAAGACAATTGACACTGCTCCCCCACCTCCCACCCAAAAAACCTGGATTAAACTACTAGCTAGATTGAAATGCATATGCTATGCAGATGCATTAACGCTTAGAGTCAGTAAAGGATACAGTCATTTAGTTCTAAACAAGTATTTTTAGATTCAAAACATATTATACAAACAGTACCTGTCAAAAGACACCTCCAAAGATTGGTCAATACGATCGTTCAGGCACTCTTTCCTTCCTCTTTTAGCTGGGGTTGAGCAAAACAGTGCAGTAATACCTAAAGGAAAATATAAAACATAAGCTTACCCTATCAACCGCCATGGAAAAACAAACTGATCATGGGCAGGACACCTGACCTGTGAAAACATCTGTTTCTCCTTGCTCTTCGCCGCTGGGGACGTTTCGCGCAGAGGAACGTCTGCGACTCAGCGACAGAAATTCCATACTGATGACGCAAACCAATGTTTACATAATAAATCCGGTAGTCATGGGGTTCCAAATACAAATTTGTCCATTTTTACGTGTCTTCTGGTCGATTTAGGTTAAGTGTCGTGTTCATCTGCCAACGAGCTCTAGCAAAACTCAAACGCTTCTTCTAAAGAAGACAATTGACACTGCTCCCCCACCTCCCACCCAAAAAACCTGGATTAAACTACTAGCTAGATTGAAATGCATATGCTATGCAGATGCATTAACGCTTAGAGTCAGTAAAGGATACAGTCATTTAGTTCTAAACAAGTGAAAACATCTGTTTCTCCTTGCTCTTCGCCGCTGGGGACGTTTCGCGCAGAGGAACGTCTGCGACTCAGCGACAGAAATTCCATACTGATGACGCAAACCAATGTTTACATAATAAATCCGGTAGTCATGGGGTTCCAAATACAAATTTGTCCATTTTTACGTGTCTTCTGGTCGATTTAGGTTAAGTGTCGTGTTCATCTGCCAACGAGCTCTAGCAAAACTCAAACGCTTCTTCTAAAGAAGAGTATATTCCACTAATTTTGACTATTTTGCTCGAGATTCTTCGTGTTTACATTTGACCTTTGTGGCTTTTTGTCTTTTGTCTGTCATTCGTAAACAATAGCTAAAACAATGCAACTACTCCGTCGACCAATCAGCGCTTCTGACCGGATTCTGGACAGATTTTACGTCATCAGTATGGAATTTCTGTCGCTGAGTTGCAGACATTCCTCCTCGCGAAACGTCCCCAGCGGCGAGGAGCGAGGAGAAATGGATGTTTTCGCAGGCTACAGGACACCAAAAAATATTCCCTTCATATACAATAAGGCCATCCCCCCTTTTTTTGCCCGCCTTGTCAGTCCCGGGGGTAGGGCATTTGCAAATTTTGCACTGCCTGGGGGGCCATTCCCAAGCTTTTGACACGCACGCAGTTTCCTGTCAGAATGTAACTACACAGAAGGTGGAATTGACTGATGCATAATGATTACAATTGCGCTCGCCGTGCGTGACTCTCAGAAAAGAAGGACCCCCGGCTGATAAGCGACAGGTTACTTTACTTCAGAGCTGAGTATCACTGTTGTGCACTGAAGATCAAGAGATAATACACTAACTAACTGTATTTCACACCTGAATGAAAGTCGAGATTAGGGAAAATGTCATCATCACTGCCCTTTCGTTCCCCAGGTTTCCTTGTATTTTTGTAATCGGGACATGAACTGAAGACACAAGACAAAGCACAGAAGGTAAGAACTCTGTAAATGAGCTTAATGGACTACAAAAACAAACTGACACAAAATTACAAAAAACAAATTAGTGAATAGCTGAAGCCACTTACTGTAACAAGACTTCAGCAAACTCGCTGTCCGGAAGCTTGTCGTATCCTTGGCGAAGTTTTTGGCTTCTCCATTTGTTCCCACGGACTCTCTCAAATGAATAACTTTGCCTCCAACTTTTTTGGAGGATGCCATTCTCAATTCTCATTCTCAATTAACAAACGCGAAATGTCAACAATTTTTCTTGGATGGCTCTGATTTCTAGCGATTTTCGCAGAGCCGTCACCCAAGAAGAAAGATGAACGTATCACACGGAACCTTAATGCACGCCCGCGTTGCATCCTGGTAGACAGAGAGTCTACCTGAAGAAGGCAGCATTGTTGATCACGTCGGTTAAGACTCTTTTAAACAGCGTCAATTTTACAATTTTCATTTTAACTCCATACTTCATTGTTTGCTGTAATTTTGCAACGGATTAGCTTAGCTTATAGGATACTTTACTGTAGAGCGTAGGCGTGAGTTCGATTCCTGGCCGAACCATGTGCTCTGGTATCAGTTTCCCATTATTTGTTTTTACTATGTCTTGAATTTTGGCTTCTATGGCATATTTTTGTTTTCCTTATGAATGCGCGGCACAGCCCTCTTCCCCCCCGGGGGGGGGGGGTACTTTAGGAATTTCTAGGTGGGGACGTGCCGCTGGGACCCTGGAACCCTTAACCTATACCACAGCTAGTTCCGCTGGATTTTGCTACCCTATACTAGAGTAAACTCCCCAAGTCGGTCCCCCTATCCTAGAGTAGCTCTTTTCCAGAAACTACTGAGGTCACTAGCACAGTAGTCTAGCCAAAACAAAACCTTATATCACAGTCCCTAGTCTAGATAAAATCTTCAACCAACTGATCAGTTTCCTGAAAAATGATACCCAATTCTAGACCCAAACTCTCTGATTTATATACCTATCCTAGAGTAAACTGCTTGAAAAACCATACCCTTCACAGCGGCACATACCTATTTAGCCCATATATGGCAGTACCCCCCCGGCCTCTTCTCTGCTTGCGTGAGGTAGATGTTTCCCCTAAGCACTTTTTTTTGTCTTCTCATTTGTGTGTTATAGGGGTAAGAATAAAAGAAAAAGTGTTATCCAAGTAAGTAGTTTGTAGTTCTACCCAATAAGAATATTTAATGTAATGTAAACGTGAACAAAGGGGGCGTTTTCCCTGGAAAACAAGTAACTGATGCAAAGGACGCGAAAAGATGCTAGAAATGCTGCGCGCAGGAAAACATACCATAGTACCAGGTGTTGTAGAACATGCAACGTGTGCGAATGGCGGGAAACTTACAATGAGTGACAAAGGCGGGAAAAACGTGCGTTAGGTACCAAACGTAAGAACACGTGGAACTTGTGCAACTCGGTAGCCTCCGTGAAAGGAAGTATTGTCTTTTGCTTCTAAGCACCAGAAGTCATGTTACTCGTCTTACGGCTTATACTATACGTATAGGAAAACCTGGTATCAAGCGGCAGATATGAAACCAGACTCGAATGAGGAAAAACCAGTAACTGTTGACAGTAGAGAATTCATCTTCCGAGAAAACTCTTTGAATGTAGTCCAAAGATATTATATATTAGGACTATTTATAGGAAGAAAAAAACGGCGCGTCTTACATAAGACGCGTCCTAAGTAAGACGCAAACTTGACCGTACAAACGGCACGTGATTTCGTTTGAAATAAGACGCGACTTTCAATAAATAAGACGCGTCTTATCTAAGGGCTGTTCCTGGATAAGACGCGTCTTTTTCAGACGAAATGTGCCGGTTATACGGTACAGTTTGCGTCTTATTTAGGACACGTCTTGTTTTTCCTTGTATAAACGGCCTTACTCTCTATCTCATATTTTGGTGCTTGAGTTTCCCTCAACCCAGTTTGTTGTTTTCATGCTGTATATTTCGCTGGCAAACTAACTTTCCTTGTTTTCCGATATCTTAATTGGTAGCTGGAAGATGGAACAAGAAATGGAAAGGAAGAGAAAAGAAGGAGGAGAGAGGGCTAGTTTCCGTGACCCGTTATACCGGCCTCAGTATCAGACAAAGACCGACTGATGAAAAAGTCGCTATTGGATTATTTTCACTCACAAAATCGCAAATTTGAACACTATTGCAAGCCTCTATAATCGATAGTGAGAGTAATAGTAGTTCAAAACTGTTTACTTTAATTTGCAAGCAGACGCTTTTAGATACGGAACCGTTCTTGCTTGTCCTATAATATTCTTTCCGTAAACTAGCGAAACTAGCTCATTTCCTCCTTTAGGTTGTTGCGAGGGTAAACCAAGTTGTTGTAGTGTATAGGTCCTAAGGCGTGTAACATTCTCCACCGAGTGATTTGCTATCCAATGGACTAGTATTGTGGAAATAATTTGCTTTATCCAGCAAGCAAACATCTTAGACGAGGATGCCGCTTTTAAGCAGGTTTAAATGTTTAAGATGAGAAAAATGTTAAAATCACGAAAACCACGTCTCGGTTTTTTCACTTTTACTGATCCGGGGCTTATACTCAACAAACAAATTTGAAAAATGATAAAATTGTGTGCAACGTGAACCGTGGTTAACTGTCACGTTCAGTCGGTAAAGTTATTTCTTTGTTTATTCTGTTTCAGGAAAAGCGGCAACAGCGAACTACAGCCATGAAATCCTTATTTGAAAGTATTAAACAGTCGGCCGCTGTATTCAGTAAGTCCAAAACCCTTTCTTATGATATACATATTTTGGCTCAAACCTGTATTGAGCAGATACAGGATACCAGAAGCACTTGCCACCAAGCCGAAAATCCCGAAAAGTTTTGATGGAGGGTTAATGTTAAGGTTATTTTCTCGGAAATTCCAACCAAACATTCAGAACATTTAAGACTTTCGTTTTGAGGTAGTCCAATCATTCCGGTTGGTATGGACTAAACAAACTGTCGCTTACCATTTACCCTTCACTGCGTTCAAATCTTGCCCTTTTTATATTCGCGCCTTTTTTTATAACATTCAAACCGTACGTTTCTCTGGTGCGCTAAAAAAGGTGTCTTACATGCCACTGTCTGGTAGTAAGTACCCTAGGGAGCGCACTGCTCAATACTGGCTTCTGTCTGTGTTTCTGTAAGCAGACTTACGTACTACAAGGAAGAGCCCCCGAGTCACAACCGCGGAGTAGTGTCTGTGTTACGCTTTTTCACCTTAAACAAGTAACTAACTTAAAGGTGTCAAACATAAAAAGGCATTTGGCTTATTTTCAGTCCTTCATAGAGAGATGTCTACCTCACAGAAGAAGCATTTTTAAGAGGTTCATGTTCGAAAGGTGACGACTAGCTGGGTTCAGTTTTAACATGATTTCACCACGTCTTAGTAGTGTTAATTGTTTGCAGTGGAGGATCCAGGGGAGGGGCCAGGGGGCCCCGCTCCCCTTATTTTTCCACCAAACTGAGACCCGAAGAGCCGAAAATTTTTTTTTGGACCGGCCACCCCCGTCCCCCCTTATCTCTGGGTCTGGATGACCGGGCCCCCCTTATCTCAAAGTCTGGATCCGGCATTGGTTTGTTCCCTTAGAACACAGTCTCAGTAGTCTAGGGCCAGGGGCCAACCATCTCATCCGGGAGCTTTCCTGGAAGAAATGGGCTTTGGGCGGATTTAATACTGTAAGACAAGCTCCATACCTGGTGACCTGTGACCGTTTAGTAGACAAGCATATCGTTCATTAACATTTTTCTTTATGTAAAAGGGATTTTTTTCGTGCAAGAAAGTAGCATTCCAAAGCACTGCGTGAGATCGTACTGTTTATTTACAAACGCGTTATTTAACTTTGAATTAATGTTTGTCTAACATTTTTTTTTTCTGTTATCCTAACAACGCCTATGGTGGTTGCTTTAACTCTTTCACTCACAGAAAAGTCCAAAGTCTAAAATGGAGAGAAATTCCAAATTTCATTCTATAAAATTCGGAGAACCAAATAGCACAACATAAGAGCACTGCCAAAGATGTTTCATTTGAATGGTAACACCAACGGATTTCGTCCACAGACTCAAAAGTAAGAACTACATACTAAATAAACAGTACCATGTGAAAGTACTGCCAAAGAGATCTCATTTAAATGGTCACACCACCGGATTTCATCCACAGACTCAAAAGTTAGAACAACCTCATAGATCATTCGTTCTGGAGTGAAAGAGTTATTTAGAAAAAGCCTACACTTTGCCTTAAGATATATGTTATACCTACTGCCATGACTCTTAATTGGTAAAAAGCAATTCCAAAAAAGATTCATTCTTATATAAAAAATAGTTTGAAAAATAAACGACAGAATTAGAAATTGATTCTGCAATCCCTTTGACTTTGTGTAAAAGCAAGATGCTTTTGCATAAAAGTGATATATCTAGTATCTATCCATTTAGTAATGATTCCTCTAAGGCGAGAATAATTAAGTATTTTTGTACACTTGTCGGAACGTGAAATTTTATCGCTGAGATTACTTTGCAATTTGTATCCTCACTATATTGGGCAAACCTATGCCTGAATTTATGCGGGTAGTGAAAGTAAATGAAATAAAATGGGAATATAGCAACAAACTTTACTCTCTTTTTTTGTATCTGGATCTCAGGCTGTCTCCACACTAACTCATTAGTGGACCTTGAAAATCTTCGTTTTTGTTAACAAGATGCATCAATAGCTCCTTTCCCATGCTGCCAGGGCTAAAAGCGAAACTCTCGTTAATATACTTATAAGTCACTCCATCAAAAAATAAAATACAGTAGTGTAATTCTCAACGGCAACGGTAACGAGAAAGGTCTAATTGTGCAGCACATTTTTTTGTACATTTGTCTCCCTTTGTTGTTGCACAACAACAACATGAACCTTCCTAGTTTAAAAAACGTGTATGTAAGAAATGTCGTATGTTCTTGCCTGTCTTCCTGTTCGATATTTTGGCACTGCCGCTCATTTTCACCTTGCTGGTCGCTAGCACTTCTCATTTTCTTACCACCGCTATAAAAATTTCATACTTTTCTTCCAACGTCAATCTATGTCTATCATCCACGTCAATGAAGACATTAAAATTTAGTCGAGGAAGAGACTCGGCTTTATGTTGGTTTTTCTTCTCTTCCAAAGTGTAGGTAGCGGTCACATGACTACCAAAATATTTTGTATCTATACGTTTCCATTTCTATCGTAATAGAGTCCCTGTTGTGACTTAAACCATTGATCTAATAGCCCTATGTCAGTAAGTGTGACATTTTATATCTTCTTACACGTACGGGAAAAGGACTGGTCTTACAACTTGAACCAGCGTGAAGGTCATGCGATATTAGTCAGCGGTTGCCCGATTTTGACAGTTGTCAATTAATCTTCATATTTGTAGCATATATAACTGGCGGGGTATTCTCATTTTATGTAGTCGTGTAAATGAGATTTGACATCGGCTTACATGCTGTTGTGTACAGCAATAGCAATAAGGCTCCCTCGGAAATCCGCTATTACCTTACCAGGCTTAGTGTGTTACAAGCTCTCCGTTAGGACAGAGGAGGTCACGTATCGCGAGGAGAAGGAAAGAGCAAAAGCTGGGATTCAATTCCAGCTCCCTATACGTCTCTCCAGGGTTCAACCACAACAGTTAGAAAAGCTTCTTGAGTTTCATGGCTAAAGCACGTTGCTGATACTCCTTTGCTTGTTCAAGGTCACCTAAGTCCTTGTGAATTGAAGCTAGGTGACCGTAGCTTGTTGCAACAGAAACATGTTCAGCACCAAGCTTCTTGAGTTTGATCGCTAAAGCACGTTGCTGATACTCCTTTGCATGTTCAAGGTCACCTAAGGCCTTGTGAATTGAAGCTAGGTTACCATAGCTTGTTGCAACAGAAACATGTTGAGCACCAAGCTTCTTGAGAAAGATGGCTAAACCACGTTGCTGATACTCCTTTGCTTGTTCAAGGTCACCTAAGTCCTTGTGAATTGAAGCTAGGTTACCGTAGCTTGTTGCAACAGAAACATGTTCAGCACCAAGCTTCTTGAGTTCGATGGCTAAACCACGTTGCTGATATTCCTTTGCTTGTTCAAGGTCACCTAAGTCGTGGTGAATTGAAGCTAGGTTACCGTAGCTTGTTGCAACAGAAACGTGTTCAGCACTGAGCTTCTTGAGTTGGATGGCTAAAGCACGTTGCTGATACTCCTTTGCTTGTTCAAGGTCACCTAAGTCCTTGTGAATTAAAGCTATGTTACCGTAGCTTGTTGCAACAGAAACATGTTCAGCACCAAGCTTCTTGAGAAAGATGGCTAAACCACGTTGCTGATACTCCTTTGCTTGTTCAAGGTCACCTAAGGCCTTGTGAATTGTAGCTAGGTTACCGTAGCTTGTTGCAACAGAAACATGTTCAGCACCAAGCTTCTTGAGTTGGATGGCTAAAGCACGTTGCTGATACTCCTTTGCTTGTTCAAGGTCACCTAAGTCCTTGTGAATTGAAGCTAGGTTACCGTAGCTTGTTGCAACAGAAACATGTTCAGCACCAAGCTTCTTGAGTTTGATGGCTAAACCACGTTGCTGATACTCCTTTGCTTGTTCAAGGTCACCTAAGGCCTTGTGAATTGTAGCTAGGTTACCGTAGCTTGTTGCAACAAAAATATGTTCAGCACCAAGCTTTTTGAGTTGGATGGCTAAACCACGTTGCTGATACTCCTTTGCTTGTTCAAGGTCACCTAAGTCCTTGTGAATTGAAGCTAGGTTACCGTAGCTTGTTGCAACAGAAACATGTTCAGCACCAAGCTTCTTGAGTTCGATGGCTAAACCACGTTGCTGATATTCCTTTGCTTGTTCAAGGTCACCTAAGTCGTGGTGAATTGTAGCTAGGTTACCGTAGCTTGTTGCAACAGAAACATGTTCAGCACCAAGCTTCTTGAGTTGGATGGCTAAACCACGTTGGTGATACTCCTTTGCTTGTTCAGGGTCACCTAAGGCCTTGTAAACTAAAGCTAAGTCATTGTACCCAGATGCAACATCAACATTTTGATCACCCAACAGCCTGATGCGAACAGCGAGAGAGCTTTTCAAGTATTTCTCTGCCACGTTAAATTCACAGTGCATTTTACATATGTTGCCAAGATTCGACAATTTTTCAGAAATGTCCTGAACATAAACTTGAGACACATTTTCTGTCGTAATAACTGTATTAATTGGCGTAATAAGGGCGCGTATGTGCGGAATGATGTACATAGTGTCCATTGTTCTTCTTTCGTGTGGAATTGTGGCTATAAATTTGTTAAATGATGTAACAGCTTCACTTACGACCTTGATCGTTTGATTCTCTGTACAGTCACTCATCACCCATTTCATTGCGTCGTGCACAACCTGATGTATACGAATGTAGAAGCAACTATCTTCGTCTTCCTTTAAAAGAAGCAGTGAACATGTCCTGAATCTCCTGCGAATGTGTTCCTTGTCCTCTTTGTCATCGTGGTGGAGAACGTTTATAAGGTAACTAACTGCTATGTCAACGTTTAATGGTTGTGGTGCGCACAGAGAAAGAAATCTGGATAGGTGTTCAAAAAACTTGTCGGATCTAACTTGTGCTTCGACAGCTAAAGTTATTGCTGTAGTCATCGTATTTGGATAAATTGGGTTGGTATCAACAAGGGTATCCTCGGTCGTTTCTCGTTTTCCTTTTTGTAAAATCTTTAGGTATTCGTCCCAGCCAAAGTGCTTCGATGCTTTGTCCTGTCGAATGTCTTTGACAAACACAGCCGCGCCTGCTAAAGCGAGTGGCTGATAGTCCAATTTCTGGGCAACGTTTTCGGCCAGCTCGTTGTCGAAGACCCCAGAAAGCTTGGCCAATAAGGAAGTGGCATCGTAAGGATTCATTCCTTGGCTTACTGAAATGTGATTGATAAAAGAGCTTTTTAACGGGATGGACTTTGTATCCTGGGTTGTAATTAACAACTGACCTTTTGCCCACGTCTCAGTTCCAGACTGTGGTAGGTGATCATGTACAAAATTCAGTTTAGTCACATTGTCCACCACCATTAGCCACGACGTGTAACACCCAATTTTTGCTGCAATAAGCATCTTGAGATTGGCAATCTTCTCCTCAATGTTCCAATCCTTAGAGCTCAAGGTTTGTATCACTGAAAAGTCTGGGCACTTTAACTGACGAGCAAAATTGGCATATGACTCCAAAAGTGAATTTTGACTGGCAGCGTTTATGGTCATCACAAAGGACGAAGTGCCTGGTATTTCTTTTACTTCATCAAAGATTTTTTTAGCGACGAGGCCAGCTAGTTGTGATTTGCCACTTCCTGGATTCCCTGAGATGTACAGATAACTCAACCTGTTCTCGTTGGCCTTCTTTAGTTCGCTTAGCTGATGGGCTATTTGTGCTACTTCCCTTTCACGGCTTTCAATTTCGTGTGTAGGTTTAGGAGGGAGAATACAGAATGAAGGCGCTTCTTTCTGAAGCTGATCTTCAAGAACCTGGCGCTGGTTCTCTTTTTCTTGAAGTTCTTGTTTAAGATCGTCAATCTCTTTCAGAATGTTATCTAATTCGTCGGTTGGGAAAGTTTTCTGATTTTTTATCTCATCGATTTTTACAGTAGAGAGACCAAGCGCATGGAACGCCACATGAACTTTGCTAATAGCATTCTGAAAATCGATCTCAGGGAAACTTCCCTGTGGTATGTGGGCGAATTCCTCGTTCCTAAAATTTCTAAGGTTATCTACATTGTTTCTGACTGTTGAGGCAAGGTAGGGCCCGACACAATCAGAGTAAAGGATGGCATAAAAGAGCATTGTGCAATCCCATTCCGCTCTGCTTCCACTTATCATAGTGGCCAAAAGATGAGCATTTCTTCTCTGATTTCTTGGAGACTCGCCGTTGTAAAAGTCCGTTCCATTCTGGGCCACATCTTTCCATTCTCCCAATGGTGTTGATCTGTATTGATTGTCCCACTCACGTTTAAAAAGCTCTCTGAGGCCTTCAGCTAGTATATCAGTAGTTACATAACAAATTCTGAAGTAGTTTAGCTGTTCCTCGGTGTATTTCTTTGAAAGGGCCATGTGTGACGAAACGCCGAGGCTTGGAACCTTTGGAAAAATAAATCAGGGAAAAAAATACAGGATCTCTCAATATGATTTAAGCGAAATAACTTCTGTTGTTCTAAATTGTCGTTACTAACTCGATCGATGTCAATCAGTAAAGCTACCAAATATAGTAGGTGTTCCTTGGTTGAGTATTTTGAGAAACTTCTCAATCTACGCTAACAGGGTAAAAAATGTGTTGCTCGAAAAGGCGAAAGAAGCTGACGTAAAATGCTTTACTTTTAAACTTGCCCTAGTTTTTGCATTTTAAGAATAGAATCAAAGTTTGTTTAAGAGACATATGATAAGAAAGTCGACTATGGTTTAGGCGCTGATGTGAATTGCAGCAAGATGATTAAAATCATGCCGAAATTCGTGTTAAAAAACTGTTTAATATTCATCATCTGTAAACTTCCTTAACATAATGTTACTTTTATTAATTTCCTTTGATAGTAATTGAATCCGTCGCCGTAAGTTTTAGTTCATCTTCGAAAAATTGTGATTGAGGCTTAGTTAACATCACGAGCTTTATAGTTTCCTTTAGACTTCCTCGCCATTACTTTCTACACTTTGTATTTGTTTGTGTTTGTAATCATGTAATTCATCTGTTTGGCAAAATAAATACAAAATCAGGATACAAATACAAAATATAAGCTTGGGCGCAATCACGGTTTAGGAGTTGATTTAATTTGAAGAACGGAGTAAAGTCTTCTTTTACGTACTTCTTTAAACAGGTTTTCTGTTCGTCTGTGGAGGATGGAGAGAAGGACAAAGGAAATAAATGAAATCAAGAAAGAAAGGTTGAAATCGTTTCGCATCATGCGCCAAAAACAAAAATGCAGAACTCTTAACTAAATCTTAGACAAGTTGCAATCTCATTTTCAGCCATTTCCATGTTATGTTAATTAGCGAAAAAAACCGGTCCGAAAAAGAGGGTTTTCTCCAGCTGCTGGTCAATAAAATCTTACTTAAGCGAAGACGGAAAGGATTTTTAAAATGTTGTAAATTTGAAATGAGCCCATTGGGGTGCTTTCTGGGTCGGAGGAGGGACTTGCAAATTGCTATCCGACTGAAACGTAATTGACTTTAATGTAAACATATCTTCAATCTGCGCACCTATTTACGGATTTTAATGTGTTAACTTGCATGCAAATAAGATACATCAGACGTCTGAAACATTGATCCGTTTCGCTTTGACCCTGTAGGATTTGAAAGCTGACAACAATCCCCGGGGGGGGGGGGCACTCCTTTATTTGGCCTATACGGGTGTGTTCCGCTGAGGCAGGGTACGGTTTTCAAGGTCTTGAGTCTTAAAAAGGGTATACAATTTCACTATTAAGTGACTCTTGAATAGGGTGTCTTTTTGGAATGGAAGTCTTTCAAAGAGTGTGAAGACTTGCGATGAGCGGTGTACATTTGCAATACCAATAAGTCTGTATACAAAACAAAACAAATCAGGGTCAGAAAGTAGTTTCTCCTGTCTTAAAGAGGGTAGCGAAATAAGCATTTTTGTCTTAAACAGGGTCAGGGTTTGAAGGCCTTGGCGGCACCCCCGTACCCAAACTTCCCTTGAGTGCCCCCCCCCTCCGGGCAACAAGCACAGTATTTACCTCAAAATCCTTATAATGAGTAGATTATCTGTGTTTCAATGTCGGATCTGCAAGTTTATTCAAAAGAAGAAAACATTTTATGATTTAATGTCTACTATATTAGCACTGTATTCAAGTGCTCAAGTGCGGAATGCATATTGACTCGCCGCTATTCGCCCTCTTCTAACCCTGCATATCAATCAATCAAATCAATCAATCAATCAACTTTATTTAAACACGATAAATGGCTCAGCAAGCTCGTTTTCAGACATGCCGTGTGATAATTACAAGGTATAAAAATTAAGACTAGTGATTAACTAACAATAATTACATGTAGCACAAGAATTGACAATTGTATCTGTTCCTATCGACTGTCATAAACGTGACTATCTAGTTTATATGGTAATCATGACTATTAATAGTAGTAAAAAAATACTAATAATTCGAAATACAATATAACAGCAAGAAATGAGTATTAAAGAAATAAGATAAAAACATAATAAAAAGTTAGATCCTAAGATATCGCGAGTTTAAAGCTAGTAAGATCCCCCATCTCACGTGTTTTATTTGACAGTTGGTTCCAAGCCATTGCACCCCGATAAGAAAATGAACGCTTAAGAAAATTTGTTTTAGGTAGTGATAGTTGGAGATCATAGTTAGAACCCCTCAAATTATAGTCATGAATTTCAGAGGTTCTATGAAACCGCTCCCGAAGGTACGTTGGACAATTATTATTGAATACTTTTTCTTTTTTCTTCTAAGTTTGACCACTCTAACGAATTTAGTACATCTGATGATCTGACAGAGTATATTCAGTCCGAGTGATAATCCGTGGTTCTCTATTTTGCAACTTTTTCAATTTGTCAGCACGTGTTTTGGAGCAGTCACCCCATACAACATCACAATAGTCAAATTAGGGCTGCTAAAGTGAATAGTAAATAGTTTTAAGAGTCTCTTGATTATCGGTTAGTTTTCTAGCTAAATACAGCATTCGCAAGCCATGTCTTGTAACAAAAATACATATGACTATGAATTGATTCTTAACTTAATTTACTGAACAATATCAAGAACCATAATGGGACTTGACAATATTGTTTTTGGGGTTGGGGGTTATTCATTGAGCACAATCTGGTTAAAATAACATAAGGCGCTGGTGTCGTAAATTTATTAGCAGGAATTTACACAAAACGATTTGGGATGGAATTGTGATCTGATTGAGCCTAGGCGCAGCGAAAACTTTAAATTTGTTTTTGGTTTTCAGCGTCATTGATCGAAAAGTAGCGGAAACTTGTGGAACCATAATATATAGTGTTGGGGTCATGTGCTTGCTTTCCGCGAAAAACGTAGACTTATCGGTTACCGTATTGCTTTTGTGTTTTTTCCCAAAATAATTGCAGTAGATTTAAGAAAGGGGCCCTTTTCTTTGATGAGTACCACCATGTTGTTAGTATCAGCTTCACAAAGTCACATTTTTTGCCTGATGCATTTTAAGTGCCTTACTGTATTATTTTAAAACATCACAAAACAGTTCTGTGTTGTACATTATCTGCACCTCAAGACAAGCACACAATACGAGGCGCAGAACAAGATATCATTTCTTGATTAACATTAGAATAAATGTTTGTGGCGTCTCAGTTTAGTCGGAGACGATTCAGACACCGAATGGCCCATCCTTTAGTACTAATGTGAAAGCAAATGTTAACCCCCCTACCCCCACGATCTTCTGTTTGAGAATATGGCAAGCGATACACATACAGAACCGTTAATAGCTCGATTCTGAAATGGCCGTCGCTATAGACTACTTATCTACTAATTGTACACTTACTTGGGGGTTTTCACACTGTAGACTGTTGATATATTCCGGAATGAAATCAGTGAGATTCGTCAGATTCCAGCCGAGGGAGAAAAGAGACGGACACGCCAGTTCGAGTCGAAATTAAAGTGAAAGCAATCTACGGTACTTTACCGTGCTGTGACGTCTTTAGTATTGCACGTTATTTATTTTCGTCAAATATGCGCATTGACCCCTAACATACTTATTCCCTCACCGCCCACGCAAAGGTCATCGTGATTAATGAGTTTAGTGTTTAAGATGGACACACGCCTTAGAGTTAGCCTGTTCCAGGCTCCGAAATGGTGGTGGAAAGTTGTTCAGTAAAAAGAAATGCGAATAACGCGCGGGGGCTGGGGAGGCATCTCATTTTTCCCGCCGCCACCGCCCCCTTTCCCAAGTCGTGCGCGTCTTATTTTCGCTTTGCTCGTTTTAAAACGTTCCTACTATACTGTCTGAGAGCCTGGCACAGGCTACCGTAGAGTCTAAAGTCAAAGCAACCTATTTTTATCATCCTGCTTTTCCTTTGAGTCAATGCTAATTTGATGACCGTCACGTATTTTCTCCTCATAAACCCATCTCAAATAATGTTGAGTACAATCTTGGACAGAATCGAAAGGAACAACAAACCCCCACCCCACCCCAAGGATGAAGCCGCGCAAGAGCCAAAACGCGCCATTTTACCATCCTTGGAATTGATTGGGAGGGAGGGAAGGGGGGGGGACGGTAAAAATTTTTAATCTCGTCTGTCTTAGATTGTAGCTTGGTTGAATTCTATCGGTAATAGTGGCCGGGGTATAGATTTTGCACTGCATCGCGAGGTTGTTTTCTCCCAGTATATACGAGGGTTAGTTACTCGGGTTAGTTAGGTACTCGTTAATTATAATTCATTTCTGGGTTTTCAAGGGTTGGAAATTCTCCTTTCAATTTAAAGTCGACCATTGATTCGATGATTTATCGCTCAAGCAGTCTGGTTTCAAGGCATCATGCGCCAAAAACAAAAATGCAGGACTCTTAACTAAATCTTAGACGTGTTGCAGTCCCATTTAATTTTTAGCCATTGCAATGAAAAGTGCAGTTGATAAAAAATCGGTCCGAAAGGATTGTCTCTACCTGCTGGTATTTAAAATTATGTAAAAATAAGCCCACTAAGGTTTTTTTTCCGGGTGGCAGTAGGGTAATTAGTCTCCCTCGCAGCCGCTTTTTTGGATGTCCAAAAAACGGCCGCGAGGGGGACTAACTGAAGGCTGGACTTTATGCAGACAAATTTACTACTTTTTGGATGCTTCCGCAAAGTTTTTATCACTCATTCGTTTTGAAATGACCTTTATGCACTCTACAGCCGGCTAAAGGCAAATACACTCGAGCGATTTCAAAAAACCATGAAAACACATGGAATCAGTCGAACGCAATGTTGAACTCTTTTTGTAATTTCTGAGGCTACTTTCACAAAAACAGCGTTTAAACCAAAATTCGTCGATAGATTTTCTTTAAAAAATTTCAGAGCTGCAATTGATCAGTGTGTACTATCAAATCCTTGCATTTTGCCGGTCCATCGAAAACTTTTGAAGTTGTCTAACGTGGGCGCAAAATTGGGTGAATATTGAAGCGATACCATAGATCTGGCTAAATTTTTGCTCTGGGATGTCCTATTGCCTCGAGTTAAGCAAAACATTAAATACCTATGCAGCACGCGAGAATTTACCGCGCTTGCTTGCCCTCCGTAATCTATTCGCTATTGTTTTCTCCCTTTCGACAGCAGTACCATATTTCAAAAAGACGTCAGAGGGCAACCAGGCACGGTAAATTCTGGCTTGCTGCATGGAAATTTCTCATTGTCACGTGATATTTATCCCGATCGCGCAAAAAAGTAATAGAGGATGTTAGCATCAACAACGAGTACGAGTACGAGAACGACTTCAAGCCGTACTCGTACTCGAAGTCGTTTTCTCAGCTTTCTATGTTAGCGATGACACCGAGTTCGAGTTTACAGAAAATAAAATTATTGGATTCCGCATGACTGGACGCCAAATTTGAGTCCAGGTAGCGCTTCCACAACAATTTCGAAAACAAAAAATGACTCTAAAAAACGTTCATCGTTCGACGGTCCATCCTCCAGTTTTCAAAGGAAAATCGATTTTTCGAGGTAACTCGAAGGATGGTTAGTCGCGGTCTTAAAACACGCTAAAACCCATCAAATTCAACACAACAACCACACTCGATAAAGAAGTAAGTATTTTTTATTGATATCTTCGACTGCTGGGATATTTTCGAGCAAATAATGGCAATTTTCGGGGTTATTTTGTGAGCCTGTGAGGCCTGTGGAGAGACATGAAACTTTCCCGGGTAAATGCAAATTTACTCTGCGTAGGAAATATCGCGTTCTGTTGCTTTTCCTGCACTTCAAAAGCTGTATTTTACATTTAACATAATATAAGGAATGTTCCAGATCATAAAGAGAGGCTAGAAGCGAAAAGAAACTGCACTAAACGATCGGAATTTACCTTTGAAAACCAGCTCTTCCCAGTCGTTCTACCCACTTCGAGTTTTTGGTGAGAACTCGTCGTAGTGCAACTTGACAGGACGACTTGAAAACGTGGAGATGCGCAGAACGGATGCGCAGTACGCAAAATCGCTGATCTCGTTCTAGAACTCGTACTCGTTGTCGATGCTAACATCCTCAAATATCATAATAAAGTTAAGTCTATATGTAATACGTGTGTTATAATGTTTTTACAATAAAGGTCAATTTCGTTAAATGTAAGAGATTCAAAGACAGAAAGTGCACCTACAAAAGTAATAGGTCGAGCCACCTTAATAAGTTCTCTTTATTTTGTCCAAAGCCAATTTTTCCTAAAGCCCATGGCGATTCTCTCTGACAGCGACAACGGCACATATTATTCAACTCGAGTCTAATCGATAAAGCACGTTGCTGATACTCCTCCAGACGCTTTTAAACATAGGCGTACGGGAAGTTTTTTGCCAGGGGGGGCGGTAAACCATTTGCCCAAAAACATCTCGCAAGTTGCCCAAATTTTTACGAAAGAGTCGAATAGAAATGAGAGCCATATTGCAACAACATAGGTCGTCCTGGCATATGAAGGTGGCTCGATACAGTTTTTCAGGATCAATACCAAGTCTGAGCATAAACTACGTCGCCATAAACAAACATTTGGAAAAATTGCGACCAGTTGTATTAAGATGAAAATTTGTCATCACCAGGGTTGCAATGACATCGGAGTTGTCATAGCAACGAAATGACTCCATTACCTATTTTACTTCAGCAATGATTCTCGGGACAGGAACCTTACAAAATTGTTCACAGGAGCTTTTTTCTTCAATACGGTCGCCTCGATGTTCGTGAAGTTTAAGCAAAACCTTAAGAGCGTTATCGAGATATTTTGCAATGAAGTTTTTATTATTAGAAATACGGTAAGAAAAGGAAAATCTTGATTTTTGGCTGTTATCTGTAGAAAACGAAGCGCTTTTGACCTGCAATTTCACCTCATAGTAGTTTTAATATTTTTAAAAACATATGTGAAAGATCGTGGAGATAGCTCTGCTTGATTGCTAGAATCGAAAGAAGGATTTGATCAGTATGTATTGAGACACTCTTGTTAGCGGTTTTGTAAACATTTCGGTCTACTTTGACAAATTAGGGAATAATTTTAAACCGCTACATAGATTTTTTAAACGAATTAAGATTCTTCTCGTAATTCAAACTGAGAATTAGTCAGCCACTTCTTCATTTTCATACCCATTATAGCCTGCGTAGCAAGCGCTTCTAGTCGAACTCGCACGGAAACGCTTGCTATGCGGGCAATACCCATTGCTAAATGCTATCTGCCATACACTGTTCGTCGAGTGGAGATGATTCTAGAAGGTTATGCGAAAGTTTATTTTAATCAATTCTCGACTGGAAATAGCCCATTCCAGCTACTGCAGTGCAGTATAATGCCCAACCAAAAAAAAAACTGCAAATATGTAAATTACTCATCGCATGCTAAGCAACCACTGTAATGTAACTGGATTATTACGCCGACTTCAGGTTAATATTCAGGTCTTTAAATAATTAAATAAAATGGAGACGTCTTTAAAAACTGGCTTTGCCCAAATTTTCTCTCGCTGCCCAAAAAATCTGAGTTGCCCAAAATTTGGGGGGGCTGCAGCCCCCCTCGCCCCCCCGGCCCGTACGCCTATGCTTTTAAATACGGAACCGTTCTTGCTTGCCCAATAATAGCTAGTCTTTCCTTCAACTAGCGCACCAATCTCATTTCCTCCTTTAATTCAGGTTGTTGCGTGGGTCGACGGTAAACCAAGTTGTTTCCAGTGTACAGGTCCTGGTTGCTCAAGGCGTGTAACATTATCCACCGAATAACTTGCTATCCAGTGGATTAGTATTGCGGAAATCAATTGCGTTTACCAGAAAGTAAACATCTTAGACAAGGATTCTGCTTTAAAAGCAAGTTTAAATCTTTAAGATGAGTAATTGTGTGTTTTCACATGACGTCATGGCGGCCATATTTGTGTCCCAAAACAATGAAACGGCAGCCATGTTTGTGTCCCAAACCAGTCCTGCGCGAGTTGAACTCTTTTCTTATGTAAACGCTTTCTTTTGTTTCAATAAATTTGCATAGATGCAGGCCACGTGAGTGAAAACACTCTATATGCTAAAATCACAAAACCACGTGTCGGTTTTGTCATTTTGACTGATCGGGGGTTTATACTCAACAAAATTTGAAAAATGATAAAATTGTTTACAACGTAAACGGTGGTTAAGTGTAACGTTCAGTCCTAGTAAAGTTATTTCTCTGTTTATTCCGTTTCAGGAAAAGCGGGCAACAGCAAACTTAAAACAGCCATGAAATCCTTATTTGAAAGCAAAGGAGCCAAAAATTAAAAAACAATAGACTTTTATAGTAATATATAGAGACTAATTTGTATGTTTTGCTAGATCTTTCGTTAAGAAAGTATTAAACAGTGGCGCTGTATTTCGTAAGTCCAAAACCCATTCTTATGATATACATATTTTGGCTCAAACCTGTATTGAGCAGATGCCGGATACCAGAAGCGCTTGCCACCAAGCCGAAAATTCCGAAAAGTTTGGATGGAAGGTTAATGTTAAGGTCATTTTCTCGGAAATTCCAACCGAACATTTAGGACTTCGTTTTGAGGTCGTACCTTCATTCCGGTCGGTATGGACTAAACAAACTGTCGCTTGCCGTTTACCCTTCTCTGCGTTCAAATCCTTCGATTTTTATATTCGCGCCTTTTTTTATCAGATTCAAACAGTACATTTCTCCGGTGCGCTAAAAAAGGTGGCTTACATGCCACTGTCTGGTGGTAAGTACCCTAGGGAGCGCACTGCCCAATACGGGCTTCTGTCTGTGTTCCTATAAGGGGACTTACTTACTACAAGCAAGAGCCCCCGAGTTACAACCATTGAGTAGTGTCTGTGTTACACATTGGCCATCTTAAACAAGTAACTAACTTAGGGGTGTCAATCATAAAAAGGTGTTTGGCTTATTTTCAGTCCTTCATAGAGAGATGACTTCCTCACAGAAGAAGCGTTTCAAGAGATGTTCGTGTTCGAAAGGTGACGACTAGCTGGGTCCCGTTTTAACATGATTTCACTACGTCTTAGTGGTGTTAATTGTTTGCAGTGGCGGATCCAGGGGAGGGGGGAGGGGGCTGGGGGGCCCGCCCCCCCTTATTTCTAGACCAAACCAGGAACCCATGACCAAACTGAGGCGCGAAGGGCTGAAAAAAAAAATTGGAGATCGGGCAGCCCCCTTATCTCAGCGTCTGGATTACCGTCCCCCTTCCTCCTCCCTTATCTCAAGATCCGGATCAGGCACTGGTTTGTTCCCTTAGAACACAGTCTCAGTAATCCGGAGTGAGGCTAGGGGACAACCGTTTCATCCGGGAGCTTTCCTGGAAGGAATGGGCTTTGGGCTGATTTAATAGTGTAAGACGAGGTCCATGCCTGGTGACCTGGGACCGTTTTGTAGTAGTAGACAAGCATATAGTTCATTTAAATTTTTTCCTAAGTAAAAGGGATATTTTCAGTCTTTTGTACTTGAAAGAAAGTAGCGTTCTAAAGCATTTCGTGATATCGTATTGTTTATTTACAAACGCGTTATTTAATTTTGAATTTAATGTTTGTCTAACATTTTTTTCTGTTATCCTAACACCGCCTATAGTGGTTTCGTTAACTGTTTCACTCACAGAAAAGACCAAAGTCTAAATTGGACAGAAATTCCAACTTTCATTTTATTAAATTCGGAGAAACAAATAGTACCACGTAAGAGCGCTGCCAAGCAAAGAGGTTTCATTTGAATGGTCACACCAACGGATTTGGTCCGCAGACTAAAAACTTTGAACAACCTCATAGGATTACATCGTTCATTCTGGAGTGAAAGAGTTAAAGAAGCCTGCACTTTGCCTTGAGATATACGATATACCTACTGCCATGACTGTTAATTGATAAAAAGTAATGCTTTTAAATCATAATGTATACAATTCAAATAAAAATACATTCTTATACAAAAATGGTTTGAAAAATAAACGATAGAATTAGAAGTGGGTTTTGCAATCCCTTTGACTTTGTATTGAAACAAGATGCTTTTGCATAAAAGTGATGAATCTAATATCTATCCATTTAGTAATGATTCCTCTAAAGAGTAATTAACTATTTTTGTATATCTGTGGAAACGTAAAATTTCAGCGCTGTTAGAGTACTTTGCGTTTTTTATGTTCACTGAATTGGTTAAACCTAGTATCCCCGGGGGAAGGCGAACTCCGCATATGAAAGGGGTGGGAATGCTCGTCTGAAATTTTGAATTAAACCCCTAAAGGAGTCAAATCTGGGCGTCGCCCAACCTTTTTTTGACCCCTAAAATCGATGATTTTAAACTTTGATTACATGAATCGAGTAAATAAAACGAATTGAAAATACATGATGTTTTACTATTTCTTCGAGTGCAACCCTAAAAGAGACCTTTACGGCTAAATATAAAAGTGTTTTGCCCAGAACACCCTAAGCGAGACGACGATCATCCCCACCCCTTTCATATACGGAGTCCCCCCCCCCCGGCCTAGTATGCCTAAATTTAACCCATTAAGCCCTAATATCCACATACAAATTCTCCAAACTGATCTCTACATATTTCCTTGAAGAATTAGTTGAAAGAATGTGATAAAAGATCGAAACATTTTCTCTTAAGTGATTATATTGTTAATTCTCATAACCTAAGATCTTGAGAATGTATAGATATCGTTAGGAGAAGATTGATGTTGGTCACTCTTGGAACTTTTAAGTGTGAGTGACTGAAATAAAATGGGAATATAGCAACAAACTTAATTCTCTCTGTTTTATCTGGACCTCAGGCTGCTTCCACACAAATGAGTGGACCTTGAAAAATCTCCCTTTTTGTTGACAAATGCATCAAAAGCTCCTTTCCCATGCAGCCTTTTCGACTATTCCACAGTGAGAACTCGTCCACACCAATGCCTTTTCATTTGAAACGAATACATCTGTGCATTTTGGCCCTGCTTTCAAACTAAAGCCATCGAAAGCCCTAACGTCGTAGCTTATCATGCCAGACCGTGTTGTCAGGGAAAACACGAGAATACCGCTGGTGCTGTTGACGCAAGCGCAGTATGAAGTACATATGTCCGAGAAAAGCCCGGGAGCAGAAACATATCGGAAAATAGACGTTTCTGATTGCTTAGTGCCAAAAACCAATACCCTAAAATGCACGTGCGTGAGTCAAAGACGGGTTGTTGTGGACATGACCTTATCCGAAAACCCACATGTAAGGATATAATCATTCTACAGATTTCGCAAGAACTAAAAGCGAAACTCTCGTTAATATACTTTTAATTTACCCCAACAAAAAATAAAATCCTCTAATGCTAAACGTCGACGACAACGAAAACGGTAAAACTAAATTAAAAGGTCTAATTGTGCAGCACACTTTTTTGTACATATCTTTCCTTTTGATGTTGAACAACTATAACATAAAACTTACTAGTTGCACGTTTTATGGAGGAAATGCCGTATATGTGCTCACACAAAAAGTTGTTGCCTGACTTTCTGTTCGGTAAGCTGTCTCCGTTTACATTAAAGATCGAGGTTTCAATAGTTTTGCATATATGATGATAAAACTATCAGTTAATGAAACAAAATGGAGTAGTTTGCTACCAAATACCCGCCCTCCTATTCTTTATGTAAAAAAAATGTTACCGGGACTTTCGAGAAACGGGCCCCAGTTCCCACTCCCTGTACCTAGCTAACCTTTTTTCCCTCCAGGGTTCGACCACCAACAGTTAGAAAAGCTTCTTGAGTCGGATGGCTGAAGCAAGTTGCTGATATTCCTTTGCTTGTTCAAGGTCACCTAAGTCCTGGTGAATTGCAGCTAGGTTACCGTAGCTTGTTGCAACAGAAACATGTTCAGCACCAAGCTTCTTGAGTTGGATGGCTAAACCACGTTGCTGATACTCCTTTGCTTGTTCAAGGTCACCTAAGGCCCTGTAAACTAAAGCTAGGTTACCGTAGCTTGTTGCAACAGAAACATGTTCAGCACCAAGCTTCTTGAGTTCGATGGCTAAACCACGTTGCTGATACTCCTTTGCTTGTTCAAGGTCACCTAAGGCCCTGTAAACTAAAGCTAGGTTACCGTAGCTTGTTGCAACAGAAACATGTTCAGCACCAAGCTTCTTGAGTTTGATGGCTAAACAACGTTGCTGATACTCCTTTGCTTGTTCAAGGTCACCTAAGGCCTTGTAAACTAAAGCTAGGTTACCGTAGCTTGTTGCAACAGAAACATGTTCAGCACCAAGCTTCTTCAGAAAGATGGCTAAACCACGTTGCTGATACTCCTTTGCTTGTTCAAGGTCACCTAAGTCCTGGTGAATTGAAGCTAGGTTACCGTAGCTTGTTGCAACAGAAACATGTTCAGCACCAAGCTTCTTGAGTTGGATGGCTAAACCACGTTGCTGATACTCCTTTGCTTGTTCAAGGTCACCTAAGTCCTTGTGAATTGCAGCTAGGTTACCGTAGCTTGTTGCAACAGAAACATGTTCAGCACCAAGCTTCTTGAGTTGGATGGCTAAACCACGTTGCTGATACTCCTTTGCTTGTTCAAGGTCACCTAAGTCCTGGTGAATTAAAGCTAGGTTACCGTAGCTTGTTGCAACAGAAACATGTTCAGCACCAAGCTTCTTGATGTCGGTGGCTAAACCACGTTGCTGATACTCCTTTGCTTGTTCAAGGTCACCTAAGTCCTGGTGAATTAAAGCTAGGTTACAGTAGCTTGTTGCAACAGAAACATGTTCAGCACCAAGGTTCTTGAGTTTGATGGCGAAACCACGTTGCTGATACTCCTTTGCTTGTTCAAGGTCACCTAAGTCCTTGTGAATTAAAGCTAGGTTACCGTAGCTTGTTGCAACAGAAACATGTTCAGCACCAAGCTTCTTGAGTTTGATGGCTAAACCACGTTGCTGATACTCCTTTGCTTGTTCACGGTCACCTAAGTCCTGGTGAATTAAAGCTAGGTTACCGTAGCTTGTTGCAACAGAAACATGTTCAGCACCAAGCTTCTTGAGTTGGATGGCTAAACCACGTTGCTGATACTCCTTTGCTTGTTCAGGGTCACCTAAGTCCTTGTGAATTAAAGCTAGGTTACCGTAGCTTGTTGCAACAGAAACATGTTCAGCACCAAGCTTCTTGAGTTGGATGGCTAAACCACGTTGCTGATACTCCTTTGCTTGTTCAAGGTCACCTAAGGCCATGTAAACTAAAGCTAAGTTATTGTACCCGGATGCAACATCGACATTTTGGTCACCCAGCAGCCTGATGCGAAGAGCGAGAGAATTTTCCAAGTATGTCTTTGCCACGTTGAATTCAGAGTGCATTTTACATATGTCGCCAAGATTCGACAATTTTTCAGAAATGTCCCGAACATGGACTTGAGACATATTTTCTGCCATAATAACTGCATTAATTGGTCCAATAAGGGCACTTACGTGCGGAATGATGTGCATGGTCTCCATTGTTCTATTTTCGTGTGGAATTGTGACTATAAATTTGTTAAACGATGTAACAGCTTCACTTACAACGTTGATCGTTTGATTCTCTGTACATTCACTCATCACCCATTTCATTGCGTCGTGCACAACCTGATGTACACGAATGTAGCAGCAACTATCTCCTTCTTCCTCTAAAAGAAGCAGTGAACATCTTCTGAATCTCCTGCGAATCTGTTCCTTGTCCTCTTTATCATCGTGTTCGAGAACCTTTAAAAGGTAACTAACCGCTATGTCAACGTTTAATGGTTGTGGTGCGCACAGGGAAAGAAATCTGATTACGTGTTCAAAAATCTTGTCGGATTTGACTAGTGCTTCGACAGCTAACGTTATTGCTGTAGTCATCGTATTTGGATAAATTGGGTTGGTGTCAGCAAGGGTATCCTCGGTCGTTTCTCGTTTTCCTTTTTGTAAAATCTTTAGGTATTCGTCCCAGCCAAAGTGCTTCGATGCTTTGTCCTGTCGAATGTCTTTGACAAACACAGCCGCGCCTGCTAAAGCAAGTGGCTGATAGTCCAGTTTCCGGGCAACGTTTTCTGCTAGCTCCTTGTCGAACACCCCAGAAAGCTTGGCCAATAAGGAAGTGGCATCGTAAGGATTCATTCCTTGGCTTACTGAAATGTGATTGATGAAAAAGCTTTTTAATGGGATGGACTTTGTATCCTGGGTTGTAATTAACAACTGTCCTCTTGCCCACGTCTCGGTTCCAGACTGTGGTAGGTGATCATGTACAAAAGTCAGATTAGTCACATTGTCCACCACCATTAGCCACGACGTGTAACACCCCATTTTTGCAGCAATAAGCATCTTGAGATTGGCGATCTTGTCCTCAATGTTCCAATCCTTAAAGCTCAAGGTTTGCATCACTGAAAATTCTGGGCACTTTAACTGACGAGCAAAATTGGCATATGACTCCAAAAGTGAATCTTGACTGGCAGCGTTTATGGTCATCACAAAGGAAGTGCCTGGTATTTCTTTTTCTTCATCAAAGAATCTTTCAGCTACGAGGCCAGCTAGTTGTGATTTGCCACTTCCTGGATTCCCTGAGATGTACAGATAACTCAACCTGTTCTCGTTGGCCTTCTTTAGTTCCTTTAGCTGATGTGCTATTTCTGCTACTTCTCTTTCACGGCTTTCAATTTCGTGTGTAGGTTTAGGAGGGAGAATACAGAATGAAGGCGCTTCTTTGTGAAGCTGGTCTTTAAGAACCTGGCGCTGGTTTTCTTTTTCTTGAAGTTCTTGTCTAACATCGTCAACCTCTTTCAGAATGTTATCTAATTCGTCCATTGGGAAAGTTTTCTGATTTTTTATCTCATCAATTTTTACAGTAGAGAGACCAAGCGCATGGAACGCAACATGAACTTTGCCAACGGCATTCTGAAAATCCATCTCAGGGAGACTTCCCTGTAGTATGTGGGCGAATTCCTCGTTTCTAAATTTTCTAAGATCATCCACATTGTTTCTGACTGTTGATGCAAGGTAGGGCCCGACACAACCAGAGTAAAGGATGGCGTAAAACAGCATTGTGCAATCCCATTCCGCTCTGTTTCCATTTATCATGGTGGCCAAAAGACGAGCATTTCTTCTTTGATTTCTTGGAGACTCGCCGTTGTAAAAGTCCGTTCCATTCTGGGCCACATCTTTCCATTCTCCCAATGGTGTTGATTTATATTGATTGTCCCATTCACGTTTAAAAAGCTCTCTGAGGCCTTCGGCTAGTATATCAGTGGTTATATAACAAATTCTGAAGTAGTTCAGCTGTTCTTCGGTGTAGTTCTTTGAAAGGGCCATGTGTGAGAAAACGCTGAGGCTTGGAACCTTTGGAAAAAGAAATCAAGGAACAAGAAACAACTTGATGACCGTTGTACATGTAGGGAAAAGAAATACAGGATCTCTTAATATGATTTAAGCAAAATAACTTCTGTTGTTCTAAATTGTTGTTAAGTCGATCGATGTCAATCAGCAGTTTCATTTACTAAGTATAGCAGGTGTTCCTTGGATGAGTATTTTGAGAAACTTTTCAATCTACGCCAACAAGGAAAAAAATATTTTGCTCGAAAAGGCGAAAATAGCTGACGTAAAATGCTTTACTTTTAAACTTGCGCTCGTTTTTGCATTTTAAGAATAGAATCAAAGATCTTTTAAGAGACATACGATAAGGAAGTCGACTATGGTTTAGGCGCTGATGTGAATTGCAGCAACCACAGGTAGCCCAAGCTTACTATGAGAACCCGGAATTTATCGCCGCCGAAAGCGGAGGCGGTCAAGAGAGGTTTGCCAACCTTCTCTTCTCTTCTCTCTACTGTCATCTGGGTGGAAAACTGTCGCTCAAAAATAGGCATTAAATAGTGCCTAGGACGTCTGAAATACAGTCAGAATACAAAGAAAAGCAATTAGACGTTAAAGGTGAGCTTCAAAGCGATATTCAATGACATTTTGCTAATTTAGTGAGCAAAGAATATTTCTCCATACAACGTCTTATAATTTTCTTGCTGTATGAATAATTAATTAGCTTGATGGGTAGTGTTGTTTTCGTGTTCTTGGCATCCTAAGAGGTCTGAAACGCAGTCAACACACAAATAAATGTAACCAAATACTAAAAGGAAAAATTTAATGCACGTTTCACTCAGTTTTGGAGAAATCGGATAATTTTCATACAACGTCTTATAACTGTTGTCGTATTTACAAGTAATTAGCTAAGTAGGATAATGTTGTTCAGGGTTCTTATAGTAAACTTGGGCTACCTGTGCAGCAACATGATTAAAATCATGCCGAAATTCGTGTTAAAAAACTGTTTAATATTCATCATCTGTAAACTTCCTTAATATATTGTTACTTTTATCAGTTTCCTTTGATAGTAATTGTATCCGTCGCCGTAATGTATGGTTCATCTTCGAAAATTTATGATTGAGGCTTAGTTAACATCATGAGCTTTATAGTTTCCCTTAGGCCTCCTCGCCATTACTTTCTACACTTTGTAATTTTTTGTTTTTCTAATCATGTAATTTATCTGTGTGGTAAAATATATACAAAATCAGGGTACAAATACAAAATATAAGCTTGAGCGCAAGCACGGTTTAGGAGTTGATTTAATTTGAAGAACGGAGTTAAGTCTTTTTTTACGTACTTCTTTAAACAGGCTTTCTGTTCCTCTGTGGAGGATGGAAAGAAGGGCAAAGGAAATAAATCAAAGCAAGAAAGAAAGGTTGAAATCGTTTCGCATCATGCGCCAAAAACAAAAATGCAGAACTCTTAACTAAATCTTAGACAAGTTGCAAACTCATTTTCAGCCATTTCCATGTTATGTTAATTGGCGAAAAAAACCGGTCCGAAAAAGAGGGTTTTCTCCAGCTGCTGGTCAATAAAATCTTACTTAAGCGAAGACGGAAAGGATTTTTAAACCGTTGTAAATTTGAAATAAGCCCATTGGGGTGCTTTCCTTTCCGGGTGGGAGTAGGGACTTGCAAAGTGCTAGCCGACCGAAACGTAATTGACTTTAATCTAAACATATCTTCAATCTGCGCATCTATCACGCATTTGAATGTGTTAACTTGCATGCAAATGGGATACATTAGGCGTCTGAAAGATTGATCCGTTTCGCTTTGACCCTGTAGGATTTAGAGGCCCACAACAAGCCCCGAGGGGGGGGGGGGGGCACTCCTTTATTTGGCGTATACGGGTGTGTGCCACTGAGACAAGGTATGGTTTTCAAGGCCTTGAGTCTTTAAGAGCGGCCGTCCGTAAATATCGCCTGGGGGTGTGCAAAATGAAAAAATCGAAAATCCCCAAACTTTGTCAGAATATAGGTCTAGGTAAACTATTTCTAGAAAAATAACTTTTAGTTCGATTGGATTTTTATTTTACGCGTACGGCGACCGAGTCGGTTCGGAGGCTCTCAGATCAGTTTTCACAGGCTCAAGACCATATATCACTTTAAAATCGTTTAAAAATTAAAGAAGTAACAAACTCTACCTCTGAAAATCTTAACCAATAGTTTGGATATACAATTTTCCTATTCGACAGCAAACATTTTACCGATTTTTGACAGACATAAAATTAGCAAATTTCAGACCCAAAAATCACTACTTGGTATACGGCTTTGAGCCATAACTTAGCTACCGATAGAAAGAGCAAGGTGTCATCCTTAAATAAATGCAATAAAATTTTTGGGCAATCCTGAAGGGAAGATTTTTGAACGCCAAACAAAAGCGACCCTTGAGGTCAAAACACGCCATTTTGTCAGGGCATTCGAAGGCGGTTACATCAATGAAAAATGCTCTATTGACCAGATTCCTCCAAAGCTCTTTGCTGTTGAGCAATATTAATTAGACTTGACTTATTTGCATTTCTTTTGCCTAATTATTTCACTTAAAATGCGCCCGTTGGCAGCCGAAAGCCTAATTTTAACCGGCGGTCAATGTTTGACAACATTCGGATCACATGTTTCAAACTTACTACCAACTGGATTCATGTACATAAAAGAACAAATTTACAAATTTATGTTTTGGATATATATAACCGGCTATTGCGGTCTCCTCACATCACAGTACCTGCTCGGAGCGGGAAGGAGAATGCGTTACTCACTTTTGTCCTAGGGTAGGGTGATGCTCCAGCAGGCCGGGGAGGGTAATATCAGCAGCACTGTGTCTGAACAGTTCTCAAGTAACAGGAAAAAGTAAGATGCACTAAATCCTTCCTAAAACTAAAATCTAAAAGTAAAAAGGATGTTTCAGTTAACGTTGGCTAGTTGAAAGTACGACGAACTGAGTACGAAACTTTTGAGAAACAAAAAATTATGCCACAGTCGTTATCTATTATTTTGGAAGATCTCGTCTGCTGATCCTGGCATGCTTATTTTAAGCCAAAAGATCATCAGATAATAGCAAGACCCCATGGAGCTACAATCTTGGACAGAATCATGAAAAATGAAACAGCAAATCCAACCTCCCCTCCCCCCCTTCCGTTCCAAATCATGGATGAAACCGCAGCATTTTCCCATCCTTGTTTGGAGGGGAGGAGGTATAAATTTCCCATCTATTTCGTACAAACATCGAAGACAACCTGGCGGAATACTTAATATTAATTACTCAAGACTGCGCGATGAAATTCCTGCCCCAGGCAGCTCAGTACCACGGACACTTATGTGAAGGCAAAACTACGACGACAAACTAGTGAAGGTCAGCGGGATCTTTAGTAGACCTGGATCAGCAGCATCTTCAGTACTGACCAGATTTTAAAATTAAAACAGTAAACTGATCCTTACGGCAGGAAGAGTGACAGAAAAAAGGAGAGAAAGAAAACAAAAATAAAACGGCATTTGAACCCCGTGGTATAAATCAATGAACTCAGAAAGTGACATGCATCTTTTTAGTAGCCTATCATTTTCTGTTTACTATGTATATTTAAATGTCGCATCTGTAACCTAACGTTCGAATTCATCTTGCATCTATTCATTTTTTGTTCTTTTTTATCCCCCCGTTGAAGTTTTGTGTTGCAGACCGAAATATTGGGCAAATATAATTCAATTCATAAAAAAGAAAAAGAGAGGGACAGGGCATTCAAAGCCGTTTAAGGGGATGCAAAGAAAAGTGACTTTTTAAGGGACATCATTTTTTAAAGGAAAGTACGCGAAAGAGGACACCTTTTCAGTCAAAAATGGTATAAAGATGGGTAATGGGTTCATTCCTGTGGCAGTGACTCCCCGTATAAAACTTTGTTAGGTACCCCGTGTCGTTAGTCAATGTTGCCTTTGATATGCTGATCTGGAAAACGAAGACATTTCAGTGAAACTGATCGATGAACGCGTAACTTCGTGCTCTTGTAACTAATTACTGAGATTTTAAGCGTATGCACCTGCTCTCTTCTAACATTCCCCGGCACAGTATTCTCCCAATTTCATTGCATGTGTAATAACAGAAAATCTGGTAAGCTGATAAGCAAATTTACCCTTTTGGGACTGAGTAGTTGAATGGCCTTACTGATAAATCTCCTGGCATCCAAGCTAACGAGGGATTGTGTCTCACGGCTTGTGTGCGTGCCGGGAGGTGGGGTGGGGCAGGGAGTCGGGGTGTGGAATTGGATGTTACTAACGCTAAGTGTAAAAGACAACCGAAAGAAAAGCAAAGTTTCAGCTAAATTTAAATCTAGGCCGAGAGAGATTCTGCTCGGTAACTTTTTAGCAACTTGAACGATTTTGAGCTACTTTTTCGATTCTGAGCAGCTTTTCGGAGAGTGAGCCACTCTCAAAGTTAGCACATTTTTGGCATATTTTCACTATTTTTAAATTACATTCACACATAGTTGATATTTCAACACATTTTCTTTGGAAATTCACAAGAAATGTCACTAGAAAATGTGTTTCGATCGGTTGGGTATCATATGTCGATACATTCCAAATATGGATGTCCCAGATGTGATTGCATTTTCATAATGGATGGTATCCTATGAAAATAGTCCAAATATGGTACAACAGTACGTACATTAAAGGCTGCACGCTGCATGCCTCTGCTGTCCTTTTCAGATTCAAGGATTAAGGCCGAATGCTGTCTCACTGGAAAAGCTTAAGATGTTCTCTTTGTGGATGACAACATCATAGCAAACTAGGAACCAGTCAGTTATATTTACGCGTTGCGTGGACCTCTGCATTCAAACAGTTTTTCCTATTAGCGACAAAGCTTCCTGCCAATCTTGCAGCTGCTGACGGCGTTGCGTACTCGAGTGATACACGTTGCAGTAGTCTCAGTTTTTATTTTTTAAATATTTTAGCTGATTAGATCTTTTTTCCTAGAGATCACACAATGGCAACCAACACGCGGGAACTTCGTCCACAGCTCAGTGCAGTTTATTTCTTAAACCGGAAGTGGAAGGTTGTCATAGTGTGTTCAATCGGTCAATTCAGTTTATTTTCTCTCATATTTTAACTAGTGATAAGTTACGGCCTTTTTAAAGATTGTTGTTAACAATTATAAACGTTTCTATTGAATTTGTTGCCCACTAGGAAACTTTAACAAATAAACTCCAGAAGCCGTAGACGAAGATCCTGCTGGTTGTCAACGTTGGATCTCTAGAAAAAAAGATCTAATCAGCTAAAATATAGAGAGAAAAAAATGAGACGTACTAAGACGGGATAGTGTCAGGCTGGGATAGTTTTGATTGACTAAATTGTTCAGTCAGCTTCCGGTTTGAAGTGCATTGCACTTCCTGTTCCGTGTCACGCAAACGTGACATTTCTACTCGGTGATATACGAGTATTTGGTACAGGATGGGAAGACAGTATTCTGTTGCGTATCTTTGATAGGCTTTAAAAAAATGGTAGGTGTATAAATAGGGTTTCTTAGTATCATATTAAGAAAGGTACAATTGCACGTTGAATTGCGTGAATTATTTTGAGTTTTAAAAAGCTATGACGTTCTGAACGGGCTCTCGACCGCGACAACTTACGAAGAGTATAGATATTGAAAGACGCAAAATGTAATTTGTTAGCAAACGGTTCCCAACAAAATGCGCAGAACAAGGCATATAGCTGCTTAAAAACAAATTGTCTCGGCAAATGGAAAGAATTCCATGCGGAAAAACGCATAAGTATCTTGTTAACCGGGAGTATCGTTGTTTTTGCCCTTCGAATGTCGTGACAAAATGGCGTGTTTTGACCTCAAGGGTCGCTTTTGTTTGGCGTTCAAAAATCTTCCCTTCAGGATCGCCCAAAAATTTTATTGCATTTATTTGAGGGAGACACCTTGCTCTTTCTATCGGTAACTAAGTTATGGCTCAAAGCCGTATACCAAGATGTGATTTTTGGGTCTGAAATTTGCCAATTTCATGTCTGTCAAAAATCGGTAAAATAAGTAAAATTATTAAAAATCCGAAAAATATTACACTTGCTGTCGAATAGGAAAATTGTATATCCAAACTATTGGTTAAGTTGTGTTTTTTCTACTAAGATTTTCAGAGGCAGAGTTTGTTTCTTCTTTAATTTTAAAACGATTTTTAAATAATATATGGTCTTGAGCCTGTGAAAACTGATCTGAGAGCCTCCGAACCGACTCGGTCGCCGTACGCGTGAAATAAAAATCCAATGGAACTAAAAGTTATTTTTCTAGAAATAGTTTACCTAGACCTATATTCTGACAAAGTTTGGGGATTTTCGATTTTTTCATTTTGCACACCCCCAGGCGATATTTACGGACGGCCGCTCTTAACAGGGTATACAATTTCACTATTAAGCGTCTTGAATAGGGTGTCTTTTTGGAGGATGTTACTAAAACGGGGAACGGGGAGCGGGGAGCGGGGAACGGGGAACGGAAGTCTGGGAACGAGTTGTCAGCGGAAACCTCCATAAAAATCCAAAATGGCCGGTAAGGATCAAGAACCCGGATCGATGATAGAGAAGCGTCGAAACAACACTTAAGGTCGCTATTTTACTAATGAACTATATGCTCATGAGATGCTTGAAATAATACGGAGGTAATAATGTCATGACATTTTGCACCTTTTTGCGTTTTACTAAACAACAAAATATGCTTCAACAGCAGTTGAAAGAAGCTACAGTCGGGACAAAAACTCTCAAAGCACAGCCATATTTGGAACTCGAGCGAATCTATACTGGGTCTAACTCACAAAGCAATGAAATACTTTTGCTTGACGCTTTTAGTAGGGTTTTGGCTTAAATACATGCTGAAAGATAACGTAGATCGAAGCAGCCAGGTGTATTTCCTCGACAGTAATTGTGTAGCAGTGGAGCTCCTTCCTAGCAGTAGCGTTTTTTCAAGCCCAAATTAAAACATGTTGGCGATGAGATAAAACTGTAAGTCTAATAATATTATATTTACAAACCTATGATGAGAAGTAAGTGCAATTGTATTATTTGAAAAGATAAGATGGATCAGGTTATTTAATACATCAATAAAAGGCAACTTTAAACATATTAACGGGCAATGTGCCAGGAACATCAATCATACCTTGGTCTTAAAGATGTCAGTTGTTTCAAAGCAAATGGCTATGCTGTGGTTTTATTTTATTATAACCTAGGTGTAAATTTTGCTTCCCTTTGTTTGGGGGTAGGGTAATATGAATTTTATGATTATGAGTTCAAAACAAAGAGAATAAAATTCAAACTTAGGATAAAAGTGAACCACAACTGAACTGCAATATTAAGTGTTGCAAGTATACGTGGGGGAAGTACTTTAAAGTCTTTGGCTGGAAGGTACTTTGTAAAGGCTAGCTGTTAAAATATGCGTGGTAAGTATACTTCCTCTGTTTAGCCCTCTGGATGCTTTGTTTTTTTTCTAGGGGGACTCCTTTAATGTTTTTACGGAGGGGAGCTCTGCTTCTCTTTAATGAACATTATTTTTACTGTGGAGAAAAATATTTCAAGCTCAGTGTAAAACTGAATGTATCAGTGACTTAAACCAGTTAATATTGTCAAGCTGCTTTATTAGCTTGATTCAGTAATATTGCAGTGCACCTACCATCAAGCATCACATCATCAATGTTGCAGAGGTTGGCAGCTTATTAGAAGGTGGTTGATAAGCCTTCAAGCAAGCTGTCTGTAGTTTTGGAAATAAAGAGTCTAAGGTCTCACACAAGTGATGGGAGGCAAAAGATTGGAGTACCGATATGTTTTTCAGTAAACACGTGCAACTGTATGTGTATCGTGGCCACATTATGCTTACTCAATGCATGTAAAATAACACAATAGATCTTGCTACCCATTTTCCCTGATTTTATTTCCCCTCCAGGGGACATAATTTCTTTTAACATATCAGGGTTTTCAAAAAAGGGGCAAGAAGCTTTTAAATGAATTTTAATTCATTTAATTTAAGCACAGTATCAAAGAAATTAAAGAGAAGAATCAGACTAGAGTAACAGTAACCCAGAGGGGAGGGTGGGTACTCACCAAAGAGGCTCTGCCCCAGGGACCAACCCTTTACCCTTTGTATGTACCATTTTAGACAGAAAAGGTACCCCTTTTGTATACCCGCTAGTGACAAATGGTACCCCTTTCACATACCTAATTTTGAATGCTGCATCCCTTTTTAACTGCTGTAAATACACCATCTTTACAATATGAATAAATAGCTAAAACAGGTTTTCTTGTCTCTCACATCCATAAAATGCATCTCTGACTGATCTCATTTTGGTCCCTTTCATATACTTCAACTATAGAAACCCCTTCCCTTTCATGTACCTGAAGCCTGAATAAGGCTTCAGGCTCTGTTTAGGCCATTATAGTACCCCCTCCTCCTGCACCGAGAACAGTACTTGATACAGCGATATTGTATGGTATGAATTGCACCAAACTTTTCGTGCCCATGAAGCGGTACTTTGATTATTTTACGACATTTTTCTTCAAAATGGAGAGGTTTGGGATCTCATTCTTAGGGGGGCGGGGGGTTAATTGAGGATCTGCAGTGAGTGAGAATGTTGCATTCAATGCAATCCAATGGTTTTGATTCAGGAAAGGGTCGTCAGGGGTATTTTGCAGAAAGACAAATGGCCACTGTACGACTTTGAAGCAGTTACTGATTAGGGTGAGGAAAATGAGTGAATTAGGTTTCATTAGGGTCATTATACTGGTCTATACTGGGCAAACTGACCTGAAACAAATTGTTTCACAAAATAATAAACTGATATTATTTTATTTTCATGGATCAGTGAAACACTCCAATATCGTGAATGCTTGCAGTGTAGTAGATCTAATAATATTAAAAGCAGAACCAGATTGTTAAAGTAGTCTCACTAATTATGTGATTACCTGGTCAATAACATTTTTCAAAGCAGTCATCTCTATCAAAGGAAATACAAGAAAACTGCACACAAGCTACTTGACTACTTCGATGTATGTTATCTATCATGGAAAAGTAGTTCATTACTTTGTGGGCTAGACTCAGTATAGATTCGCTTGAGTTCCAAATATGGCTGTACATGTGCTTTGAGACTAGTTGTCGCGATTGGCTTCTTTCAACTGCTGTTGGAGCATATTTTGTTTCCTACGGATAATTGTTTAGTAAAACGCAAAGAGGTGAAAAACGTCATGAAGTTATTACCTCCGTAATTATTTCAAGCACCTCATGAGCATATAGTTCAAGTAAAATAACGCCGTTATCGGTTAAGTTTGTTTCGACGGTTCTCTATCATCGATCATCGGCCATATTGGATTTTTATGGAGGTTTCCGCTGACAACTCGTTCCCAGACTTCCGTTCCCCGTTCCCCGCTCCCCGCTCCCCGCTCCCCGCTCCCCGTTCCCCGTTTTAGTAACATCCCTTTTTGGAATGGAAGCCTTTCAAAAAGTGTGAAGACTTGCGATGAGCGGTCTACATTTGCAATACCAATAATTCTGTATACAAAACAGAACAAATCAGGGTCAGAAAGTAGTGTCTCCTGTCTTAAACAGGGTAGCGAAATGAGCAATTTTTGTCTTACACAGGGTCAGGGTTTGAAGGCCTTGGGGGCACCCCTCTACCCAAACTTCCCTTGAGTGCCCCCCCGGGAAGCAAGCACAGTATTTACCCCAAAATCCTTATAATGGGTAGATTATCTGGGTTTCAATGTCGGATCTGCAAGTTTATTAGAAAGAAGAAGACATTTTATGACATGCATGGCCTATTTACACTTCTTAATGTCTAATGTATTTAGGTGCTCAAGTGCGGAATCGCCGCTGTTCGCTCTCTTCTAATTACCCTGCATATCAATGTCTTGTAACAAAAATAAATATCACCTTGACTTGATTGTTTAACCCAATTTATTGAAGAATATCAAGAGCCATAATGAGACTTGATAATATTGAGTGTAGGGAAAAAGTAACAAAGATGTTTTAACAAGAAAACCAATAAAAACTTGCTAGTAAACTGAGACGCAAAAAAAACCAAATTGATTGCCATAGCTCATTCACTGGCGCGGAAACGGTAGGGGGTGGGGGTGGGGGTTATTCATTGAGCACAATCTGGTTAAAATAACATAAGGCGCTAATGTCGTAAATTTATTAGCAGGAATTTACACAAAACGATTTGAGATGGAATCGTGATCTGATTGAGCCTAGACGCAGCGATAACTTTCAATTTGTTTTTGTTTTTTAGCGTCATTGATCGAAAAGTAGCGGAAACGTGTGGAACCATAATTGTAGTGTTGGGGTCATGTGCTTGCTTTCCGCGAAAAACGTAGACATATCGGTTACCGTATTGCTTTTGTGTTTTTTCCCAAACTAATTGCAATAGATTTAAGAAAGGGGCCCTTTTATGAGTACCCGGGTATGAGTACCACTATGTTCAGAGTATCAGCTTGACAAAATCACATTTTTTGCCTTGCTAACAGGGGCACCCAACGTCAATTTTCGGAAAATATCTGTTCGGAAGACGATTTGAGATCTAGAATTTTCGGAACATTTGTTGTAAAATTTCTTGCTTGCCTGCCTCTCCTAAGATTTATGAACATCTAAAAAATGGTTTAATTGCCCATTTTTAACGGATTTTTACGCTAAAAAGGTCACCTAGAATTTTCGGGAGCCTTTTTTTGGCTGAGATTTTCGAAAAGGTAAGTTTCGATCCCTATAATTTTCGGATCGCTACACTTTCAGCTAGGAAATCCGAACAGATGAAAACATTTTAGGGGATAAAAATATGCCTACATCTACCGTTTAAATACCAAAATATGTTTAACAATGCTATGTTTAAGTGGTTTTGAACTATATTCTCGTTGGGTGTCCCTGTTGCTAATGCATTTTAAGTGCCTTACTGCATTATGCACCAGTCAATTCCACCTGCGCCCAGCCCCCCCCCGGGCTGACCCCCGGGCATTAGTATTTTTTTGCCTTGGCGAATTCCCGGGGGTGGGGACTCTTGAGCTGTCAAATCCCCCGGGGTGGGGACGGAAAAAGAGGGCAAATGCCCCGTCCTCCGTCAACGCTGCAACATTTTTCATTGATCGCACAGTCGAATAGTGCCATTTTAAGCATTTTAATGTGCGACTTTTTGTTTCAATTAACGACTTCCTTTGTAATAGCGCTAGGATTCTAACTAAGACTTCACGCTGCGACGACATGCTTAGTATTGATATAAAATTATTGACATTAAAATTAATAGAGCACTCTAAAGTTATATGTTATGAATAGTTTTATAAATGTGAAAGGATTTTCTTCAAATAAATATGAACAGAAATTTGATACAATGACCAAAAAACGTTGATTCACATCGATAGCTCCAATTTCGCTATGTAATTCTGGCTTGATAAGCAATGAAGAAACGCATGCATAAAATCGAGAACATGCCTTTACAACCCTTTTCAATTTATTCCTGTCCTTGATAGATGAGCCAATCTGCTTTTTTTCCTGTAAAACCTTCTGTGTAGTCATATTCTGCTAGGAAACCGCGTGCGTGTCAAAACCTCGGGAATGGCCCCGGGGTTGGCGAATGCCCGGCCCCCGGGTAGTGCAAAATTTGCAAATGCCCCACCCCCGGGACTGACAAGGCGTGCAAATGCCCAGCAGTAGCCCGGGGGCCTGGGCTCAGGTGGAATTGACTGATGCATTATTTCAAAACATCATTGCCTCACAAAACAGTTCTCTGTTGTACGTTGTCTGCACCTCAAGACAAGCA
Source organism: Porites lobata (assembly GCA_942486035.1). Taxonomy (NCBI): domain Eukaryota; kingdom Metazoa; phylum Cnidaria; class Anthozoa; order Scleractinia; family Poritidae; genus Porites; species Porites lobata. The sequence continues at coordinate 865,360 of CALNXK010000095.1, forward strand.
CACATTACAAGGGGCAGACAAGATATTATTTCTTGATTAACATTAGAATAAATGTTTGTGGCGTTTCAGTTTAGCCGGAGACGATTCAGACACCAAATGGCCTATCCTTTCGTGCTAATGTGAAAGCAAATGTTACCCCCCCTCCCCCCGCCCTCCCCCACGATCTTCTGTTTGAGTATATGGCAAGCAATACACATACAGAACCGTTAATAGTTCGATTCTGAAATGGCGGTCGCTATACTACTTCTTTACTAATTGTACACTTACTTGGGGATTTTCTCACTGTAGACTGTTGATATATTCCGGAATGAAATCAGTGAAATTCCAGCTGAGGGAGAAAAGAGAAGGACACGCCAGTTCGAGTCGAAAGTGAAAGCAATCTACGGTACTTTACAGTGCTGTGACGTCTTAAGTGTTTGCATGTTATTAGTTTTCGTCAAATATGCGCATTGACCCCTAACATACTTTTTCCTTCACCGCCCACGCAAAGGTCATCGCGATTAAGGAGTTTAGTGTTTAAGATGGACACACGCAAGTAGAGTCTAAAGTCAACTATCTATTTATATCATCCTGTTTTTGGGACAATGCTCATTGACCGATACAAATTTTTCCTCTCAGGACAGTAATCTTAACTAAAATCTTGACTACAATCTTGGACAGAATAAAATGGAGCAGCAAGCCAACCCACCCCACCCCCCCCCCAAAATCAAGGATGAAGGTGCGCAAAAGCCAAAACGTGCTATTACCCACCCCACCCCGCCCCCCAAATCAAGGATGAAGCTGCTCAAAAGCCAACACGTACTATTTTCCTATCCCTGATTTGGGGCGGGGGAAGAGGACAGGTATAAATTTCCATCTCTCTTCTGTCCAAGATATTCTATCGGTAATAGTGGCCGGCGTATGGATTTTGCACTGCGTGGTGGTGTTGTTTTCTCCTTGTGGCTGAACCAGGTAAAGGGTTTTTACGTTTTAAAAACTAATTGAAGCTGACATCATGCAGGTTGTGGCTTGTATATGGGGGAGGGAGGAAGGGTAGAGGAGAGTCCACACCTCCCGTCTCTCGAACCCCAGCTGCGCTCCCGACTCCCACCCTCTTTTATTACCTTCTTTTCTGATTTGGCCAAATATTGAGTATTATTATTCATTGAAAGTATTTCTCTCTGTTTCTGATTGGCTAAAATGTCATGCATAATTCATCATAACCAGCTATTGTCGACCAACTTTAGCAGAATTTTGCGATATCTGAAAAATGATGTCAACATAATAGTTGAAAAAGTGCAGCAAAATTAAATTGCCAGATTATTGAACCTTTAACCGAGAGTGAGTACATTTCACTAGTTTCGTAAGGAAAAAATCGGCCATAGGCGAAATATTGGCTAAAACATAGCAAAAAGATAATTCGAAGGACGACATCTGCTATTTGGAGAATATTTGAATATTTTCTAAACTTGCCAATTAACATGCACTATCGAAGGTGAACTTAACATCGATGGAGATATGGCACATACGCCTATAGGCCAAATAAGGAAGTGCCCCCCTCCCTATCCCGGGTGCGGAATGCGTATTGACTCGCCGCCTCGCTTTCGTCTAAACCTGCATATCAATGTCTGGTAAAAACTTATGGAATGTAGGGAAATAGCAACAAAGATGTTTTTACCTGAAAACCAATTTCAACTTGCTAGGAAACTATCTGCAAGAAAATTCCAAGAGTTATTCATTGACCACAATCCGGATTAATAACATCAGGCGTTGATGTAGTAAATTTATTAGCAGGAATTTACAAACAACAACAATATGAAAAACAACAAGAAAAACGATTTGAGATGCATTGTGATCTGATTGAATCATTGCCTCAAAAAACAGTTCTCTGTTGTAGTTGTCTGTACCTCAAGACAAGCACACATTACAAGGCGCAGAACAAGATATTATTTCTCGATTCAGACATTAGAACAAATATTTGTGGCGTTTCAGTTTAGCCGGAGACGATTCAGACACCAAATGGTCCATCCTTTGGTGCTAATGTGAAAGCAAATGTTAGCCCCCCCCCTCCCCCACGATCTTCTGTTTGAGAATATGGCAAGCATATACACATACAGAAACGTTAATAGTTCAATTCTGAAATGGCCGTCTCTAGACTACTTGTCTACTAATTGTACACTTACTTGGGGGTTTTCTCACTGTGGACTGTTGATATATTCCGGAATGAAATCAGGGAGATTCCAGCTGAGGGAGAAAAGAGATTGACATGCCAGTTCGAAGTGAAAGCAATCCACGGTACTATACCGTGCTGTAACGTCTTTAGTGTTTTGCATGTTATTAGTTTTCGTCAAGTATGCGCATTGACCCCTAACATACTTTTCCCCTCACCGTCCACTCAAAGGTCATCGTGATTAATGAGCTTAGTGTTTAAGATGGACACACGCCAGTAGAGTCTAAAGTCAACTGACTCAAAAACAGGATGATAAAAATAGGTGATGCTCATTGACCGATACAAATTTTTCCTCTCACGACCCATCCCACGGTAATCTTGACTACAATCTTGGACAGAACAAAATGGAACAGCAAGCCAACCCCCCCCCAACAACCACCCCCCCCCCCGACAAATCAAGGATGAAACTGCACAAAAGCCAAAACGTGCTAATTTCCTGTCCCTGATTTGGGGCGGGGGAAGAGGAGAGGTATAAATTTCCATCTTTCTTCTGTTCAAGATATTCTATCGGTAATAGTGGTCGACGTATGGATTTTGCACTGCATGGTGGTGTTGTTTTCTCTTGGTGGCTGAACCAGGTAAAGGGTTTTCAGGTTTTAAAAACTAATTTGAAGCTGATATCATGCAGCTTGTGGCTTGTATATGGGGGAGGGAGGGAGGTTAGAGGCAAAAGCCTCTGGTAGAGGAGGGTCCAAACCTCCCATCTCTCGAACCCTAGCTGCACTCCTGACTCCCACCCTCTTTTATTAGCTTCTTTTCTGATTTGGCCAAATATCAAGTATTATTATTCATTCAAAGTATTTCTCTCTGTTTCTGATTGGGTAAAATGCCATGCATAATTCATCATAACCAGCTATTGTCGACCAAAATGATGTCAATAGTATTGAACCTTTACCCGAGAAGACCTGGGGACGAGGTTGAGTTGTTTTAGTAGTGAGTCAGCATTTCACTCGTTTCATGGAAGAAATAGGCCATAGGCAAAATATTGGCTAAAACATAGAAAAAAGACAACGGTGTTTGAATATTTCCGAAAATTGCCGATTATCATACACTATCGAAGATGAACTTAACATCGATTGACGTATGGCACATACCTGTATATGCCAAATAAGAGAGTGCCCCCCTCCCCCGGGTGCGGAATGTGTATTGACTCGCCGCAGGAGCCCATACTGATCGCCGCCGTTCAGCCTTCGTCTAACCCTGCTTATCAATGTCTTGTAAAAAAATTATGGAATAGGGAAATAGCAACAAAGACGTTTTCACAAGAAAACCAATATCAAATTGCTAGGAAACCATCTGCAAAAAAATTCCAAGGGTTATTCACCTAGCTTTAAACTCGCCATATCTTAGGATATAACTTTTATCATGTTTTTATCTTATTTCTAATACTTATTTCTTGCTGTTATATTGTATTGTTAGTTAATCACTAGTCTTGATTTTTATAAATTGTAATTATCACACGGCATGTCTGAAAACCAGCTTGCTGAGCCATTTACCGTGTTTAAATAAAGTAGATTGATTCATTGAGCACAATCCGGATTAATAATATTAGGCACTGGTGTTCCCACTGATGTAGTAAACTTTAATATACTCCTTCATTACCATTATAATAGATGCTTGTGGCCATTCGGTCAGGAGACGGTTCAGACACCTAACTTTGAAAGCACACTTAACCCCCCCTCTCTTCCGTTTGTGATACAATTATAGCAAACAATACAGTACAGAACCGTTTAGTTCGATTCTGAATGGCCTTTGCTAGACTACGGTAATTGTCTGCTAATTGTACACTTACTTTTGGGTCTTCTCACTGTTGACTGTTGATTTTTTCCCGAATGAAATCAGTGAGATTTCAGTTGAGCACCAAGAGAAAAGAGACGGACACGCCAGTTCGAATCGAAAGTGAAAGCAATCCACGGTACTTTACCGTACTGTGACGTCTGTGTTTATTTTCGCATGTTATTATTTTTCGTTAAATATGCGCATTGATCCCTAACATACTTTTCCCCTCACCGATTACTCAAAGGTGATCGTGATTAATCAGTACAGTGTTTAAGATGGACACACGCCAATAGAATCTAAACTCAAAGTAACCTATTTTTATCATCCTGTTTTTGAGTCAATGCTCATTTGCCGGTACAAATTTTTCCTCTCACAACCCATCCCACAAATAATCTTGACTACAATCTTGGACAGAATAAAATGGAAGAGCAAGCCAACCATCCCTCGCCCCACCCCCCCACAAAAAAATACTCGAGGATGAAGCTGCGCAAAAGCCAAAGCGTGCTGTTTTCCTATCCTTAATTGGGGGGAGAGGGGGGTATAAATTTCCAATCTCTTCTGTCCAAGATATTGTATCGGTAATAAGTGGCCGGGTTATGACTTTTGCACTGCATTGTGTTGGGTTTTTGTCTTCTCTTTGTGGCTGGGCCAGCTAAAGGAGTTTTTAGGTTTTAAAACTAATTTGAAGCTGACATCACGGAGCTTGTGGCTTGTATACGGGAGAGAGAGGAAGGGTAGAGGAGAGTCCAAACCTTCCGTCTCTCGAACCCTAGCTGCAATCCCGACTCCCACCCTGTTTTATTAGCTTCTTTTCTGATTTGGCCAAATCTTAAGTATTATTATTCTTTCAAAGCCGGTATTTCTCTCTGTTTCTGATTGGCTAAAATGTCATGCATAATTCATCATAACCAGCTATTGTCGACCAAATTAAGAAGAATTTTGCGATATCTGAAAAATGATGTCAATATAATAGTTGAAAAAGTGCAGCAAATTAAATTGCTAGATTATTGAACCTTTATCCGAGAAGACCTGGGGACGAGGTTGAGTTGTTTTAGTAGTGAGTACATTTTACTGGTTTCGTGAGGAAAAAATAGGCCATAGGCGAAATATTGGCTAAAACATAGCAAACAGACAATTCGAAGGACGGCATCTGCTAGTAGGAGAATATTTGAATATTATTTTAAACTTGCAATTACCGATTAACATGCACTATTAAAGATGAACTTAACATCGATGGAGGTATGGCACATACGCCTATAGGCCAAGTAAGGAACTGCCCCCCTCCCTCTCCCAGGTGCGGAATGCGTATTGACTCGCCGCCTCGCCTTCGTCTAACCCTGCATATCAATGTCTCGTAAAAAATTATGGAATATAGGGAAATAGCAACAAAGATGTTTTTACCTGAACACCAATATCAACTTGCTAGGAAACTATCTGCAAGAAAATTCCAAGGGTTATTTATTGACCACAATCCGAATTAATGACCTCAGGCGTTGGTGTAGTAAATTTATTAGCAGGAATTCACCCCCCCCCCCCAAAAAAAAACACGATTTGAGATGCATTGTGATTTGATTGAATCATTGCCTCACAAAACAGTTCTCTGTTGTACGTTGTCTGCACCTCAAGACAAGCACACATTACAAGGCGCAGAACAAGATATTATTTTTCGATTAACATTAGAATAAATGTTTGTGGCGTTTCAGTTTAGCCGGAGACGATTCAGACACCAAATGGCCCATCCTTTGGTGCTAATGTGAAAGCAAATGTTAACCCCCCTACCCCCACGATCTTCTGTTTGAGAATATGGCAAGCATATGCACATACAGAAACGTTAATAGTTCGATTCTGAAATGGCCGTTGCAATACCACTTGTCTACTAATTGTATACTTACTTGGGGTTTTCTCACTGTAGACTGCTGATATATTTCGCAATGAAATCAGCGAGATTCCAGCTGAGGGAGAAAAGAGACGAACACGTCAGTTCGAGTCGAAAGTGAAAGCAATCTACGGTACTTTACCATGCTATGACGTCTTTAGTATTTTGCATGTTATTTTAAGACCTTTTAAGTTTTCGTCAAATATGCGCATTGACCCCCCTAACATACTTTTCCTCTCACCGCCCACGCATAGGTCATCCTGATTAATGAGTTTAGCGTTTAAGATGGACAGACGCCAGTAGAGTTTAAAGTCAACTACCTATTTTTATCATCCTGTTTTTCAGTCAATGTTCCTTGACCGATACACATTTTTCCCCTCACGACCTATCCCACAGTAATCCTGACTACAATCTTGGACAGAATGAAATGGAACAGGAAGCCCAAAAAATTTAAATTTATTAGCAGGAATTTACACAAAACGATTTGGGATGGAATCGTGATCTGATTGAGCCTAGACGCAGCGAAAACTTTCAATTTGTTTTTGTTTTTTAGCGTCATTGATCGAAAAGTAGCGGAAACGCGTGGAACCATATTATAGTGTTGGGGTCATGTGCGTGCTTTCCGCGAAAAACGTAGACATATCGGTTACCGTATTGCTTTTTTGTTTTTTCCCAAACTAATTGCAATAGATTTAAGAAAGGGGCCCTTTTATCAGTACCCGGGTATGAGTAGGCTATGTTCATAGTATCAGCTTGACAAAATCACATTTTTTGCCTTGCTAACAGGGGCACCCAACGTCAATTTTCGGAAAATATCTGTTCGGAAGACGATTTGAGATCTAGAATTTTCGGAACATTTGTTGTAAAATTTCTTGCTTGCCTGCCTCTCCTAAGATTTATGAACATCTAAAAAATGGTTTAATCGCCCATTTTTAACAGATTTTTACGCTAAAAAGGTCACCTAGAATTTTCGGGAGCCTTTTTTTGGCTGAGATTTTCGAAAAGGTAAGTTTTGATCCCTATAATTTTCGGATCGCTACACTTTCAGCTAGGAAATCCGAACAGATGAAAAAATTTTGAGGGATAAAAATATGGCTATATTTACCGTTTAAATACCAAAATATGTTTAACAATGCTATGTTTAAGTGGTTTTGAACTATATTCTCGTTGGGTGTCCCTGTTGCTAACGCATTTTCAGCATTCTCTCTTGATTTTAAGTGCCGAGTACTGTATTATTTCAAAACATCATTGCCTCACAAAACAGTTCTCTGTTGTACGTTGTCTGCACCTCAAGACAAGCACACATTACAAGGCACAGAACAAGATATCATTTCTTGATTAACATTAGAATAAATGTTTGTGGCGTTTCAGTTTAGCCGGAGACGATTCAGACACCAAATGGCCCATCCTTTGGTGCTAATGTGAAAGCAAATGTTACCCCCCCCCCCCCCCCCACGATCTTCTGTTTGAGAATATGGCAAGCATATACACATACAGAACCGTTAATAGTTCAATTCTGAAATGGCCGTCTCTAGACTACTTGTCTACTAGCTAATTGTACACTTACTTGGGGGTTTTCTCACTGTGGACTGTTGATATATTCCGGGATGAAATTAGTGAGATTCCAGCTGAGGGAGAAAAGAGGCGGACACGTCAGTTCGAGTCGAAAGTGAAAGCAATCTACGGTACTTTATCGTGCTATGAGGTCTTTAGTGTTTTGCGTGTTATTAGTTTTCGTCAAATGGTATGCGCATTGACCTTTAACATACTTTTCCCCTCACCGCCCACGCAAAGGCCATCGTAATTAATGAGTTTAGTGTTTAAGATGGACACACGACAGTAGAGTCTAAAGTTTTTTTTTTTTTTTAATATAATTTTACATTTATTGACAAAACATATATTACAGTTGCAAAATGCAAGCCTTCCCTTCTTTTATAGTGTTCAGTACTCGATGGAAAGAAAGTCGACTAAACGGCGTTTAAACCAGCCGTAGGACACAGAGTGGCTATGAACGAAAGGTAAGGGAGCTTTTTGAATCAATATTTCGCGTGATCATGATTTTTTTTCCCTTAGCGTTGTAGATTCGAATACATGTGATAAAATTCGATCAATAAGGGCCCGAATCGCATGTAATAATGCAAGAAATATCGATTTTCGTTATCTTAAAGGCTACTAGTACCGATAGACAAACAAGAAGACTTCATATCTTTAAGACTTTTTGCATTTATTTGGCGTCAGATAATACACTAATAATTCTAGTATATTCTCACCAAATGACCTCTGAAGCCCGAACCCACAAATAGTGCGCTTGGGCTGCCTGTGGGTCCACAAAATGTATGCACGCCAACGCTTGCCGTATTCCAGGTATTCGTTTTGTGTTTCTTCCCCCAAAATAACGGCAGAAGATTTAAGAAAGGACCCCTTTTATGAGTACCACAGAACAAGATATTATTCCTTGATTAACATTTTAAAAAATAAATGTTTGTGGCCATTCGATTAAACCGGAGACGGTTCAGACACAGGTTCTGTTTTAGATTGTAACTTGACTGAATTCTATCGGTAATAGTGGCCGGGGTATGGATTTTGTACTGCATCGTGGGGCTGTTTTTTCTTTGTGGCTGAGCCAGCTAAAAGAGCTTTTAGCTTGTACAAACTTACTTGAAGCTTACCTCAAGCAGCTTTTGGCTTGTATACTGGGGAGGGAGGAGTGGTAGAGGGTTCAAATCTTCCTTCTCCCTTACCTTGCATTCTCGGCTCCTGCCCTTTTCCGATTGCGAAATATTACGCATTCCTCTTCCGCTTCCTCCCGCCTCCCATAACCATCCCAGGTTCCCACCCACTGGCCTGTTCCGGGAATTAAGAAAGCGCGATCACGCGTGCCTTTCTCTTACGCGTCTTCCCTACTATCTGAGAGCCTGAAACAGGCTACCACCCCCCTGTCCTCCCCCACAAGTATGGTAGATTCTTTTAGATTAAGCCTAGCGATGCCATGTAATAGACCTTTTTACCGATACGGCGGCCATATTGAATTAACTCGATTTAAGGAGTATTATAGGATGCCCATGCAGGGGGCATGAGCACATTTCGTTTGTATTTTCGAGCGCTTCTCGGGACATTTTTTCTTAAAGTTTTCTTAGGATAAGATTGTAATGGGAAAAAAGATCCTTGTGCTGTGTTTTGATGTATATAATGATCGCCCTTTTCCCGAGAAATATACAGTGAAAGACCATATTTCTAATACTAAACTAGAAAAAGGCGATCATTATTACATCCAAACAGGGCACAAGGATCTTTATTCCCATTACAATCTTATTCTAAGAAAACTTTAAGACAAAATGTCCCGAAAAGCGCTCGAAAATACAAACGAAATGCGCTCATGCCCCCTGGGCATCCTATAATACTCCTTACGTCGAATTGATTCAATATGGCCGCCGTATGGGTAAAAAGGTCTATTAGCGTACCTGGAAAAAATATCGTACCTCCCCACACACTTAACATGCTCAACTGATGCAGGGAAAGCATGTCTATAAAATGTGGCCTGCACTCTGGCTCTCTGCGAAGTGCATCAGTTCGTCACGTTATAGACTCTGTCTGTAAGAACGAATATAATTGGCTTGCCGGAAAATTAGCGGGAACTGGAAAGCATAAAAAGATAAGCGAACGCGTAAATTTTTTAGGCTTATATCTAAAAAACGCAGGATCGTTACTGCAGTGACAGTCGTCAAAAAAATTTGTACTGGAAGAACATCTCATATAAGCCATCGGGGTTCAGTGGTTCTACACTTAAATCTTGTAAATTAAGAATTTTCACGATTGTCGTAAAATCTCTGCCAGATATATATTTAAGGGTTGTCACCTGGAAAAAATTTTATCATCGAGTAGCAATATAATGGTCTGGCAATTGGGGTCCTTACAAACTGAAACATGCTCCTTCAATTTTTAAAAATTGAGGTAATTCATTTTCAGACTCAAAAATCAAATTCCTTGATCTTCTGTCAGTTGACGAGCTGCCTCTTTCATCATAGAGCCCTCTGTTTGTTGATATATACCAAAACTCATTGAGTGTCAAGGAATAAACGACAGCTACTGGAAAGAAGAAGTTCTGCCTCAAAAAGCTTTTGATATCTTACAAAATAGGTGTGGGGGTGGGGTGAGGGGGTGTCCCAGTATATACGAGGGTTAGCACAGGTTGAAAAAAGGTGTTTCCGTTTCCGTTTTTGTAACGGTTATCTAACGGAAACCTGAATATCCGCGGACGGAATTGTAACGGGGAACACGTGTATCCGTCATGTTTCAGTTTCTGCGGACACGCTTAAACGCATCCCTTATACTCGCGTTTCCGTCAGGTTTACTCTTGCGGAAACGGTAACTGCCGTCATGTTTCCGCAGCTCGTAAATTCAGAGGATACTCAATTATCCGTTGAGTTTCCGGAACAATGAATGCGGAAACTCAGTTTGACCGGTTTACTTTCTGCAGCCTTCATGTTTCCACAGATTCCGCTTTCGGTGGATTATTCACTGGATTTCCTAAATGTGTTAACTTTCCTTAACCACCCAGTTTGAATCATATGTTCATTCTATCCGGTATATAAAAAGTGGACGTTTGTGAGACAACCCTGGACCGTTTCATGCATCCACAATGACCCATTTTCGCTGATACACACAAATCAAGCTGAGTCATATTTAGGTGCATTTTTGGTATTAAAGTTTTTATTAAAATAATTCTATCTCCATTTTCATATAATATGTACATATGTATATTAAATATTTTCACAATAAAAAAGAGACTCCTTACAATGTATTCCTATTTTCTATATCCAAAACTGTAACTTTTCAATTTCAATAGGCCACTTCCGAGTTCCAAAACCCTCACTTTCAAAATGAGGCGAGGTGCGCAACCTTTCTTGTGAAATGAGTTTTATTTGCACGAGAATGAAAAATGATTTCCATATCAAAGGCTGAGCACTTAACCTCGTTTTGAAACAGAGGCCCTGGGAACTCGGAAATGGCCTATTAAATAATCCTTTTAGAATTGACAAAATTCAAAATTTTTTCCTTGAAATGATTAGATTAACATAATAATTATACAGTCTAACCTCTTCTTATGGACACTTCTATACGACGGACAGTTCGTTTGGTCCCAGAAAAGCCAAAAATCATGCAATCCCTACCTCTGTAATATAGACACCTCTATAAAGCGGACACTTGGTTCTGTCCCTTTAGTGTCCGTATTAAAGAGGTTTGACATTATTATAAGTAACGTGCATTTCCATTCCAAAATAACTCAAAGAAGTAGTTCACGGCAAAATTATTACATAATTTAATAAGAAAAATAATATTATTACAAATGAAAGTCTTACTTAGTTACATGTAAGACCGCATAAAATCCCATTAGGAAATCTAAACTGCTGCCTTAATTCTTATTAGCAAGTACCAGTACTTGGTGGATCATCCCCAAAAATTATTGTTAAAGCCTACACAAACTGATGAGAGGCCATTATTGGGGAGTATCAGGCTGATGCTACAACGACGATAGTGATGCAAACAAAACTAGCCATAGGCTTTATATACAAATGTATAAGCCAACATCTCTACACATGTATCTCACTTATTGTCGCCACTCTGCTATAAGTGCATGGCTACAACTTGGACCTGGCTGTGGCATACAAAGTAGTCTACGAGAATTTGCCTACATCTGAGTTTGAATAGTAATGACAAACTGCACACTTTTAACAAGCGACTCACTTTCACAATGCATCTATCTTACACTCCCTGTTTTATAGTTTTAGGATAATCCATTGACTGTCCTGTAATTTCAGCAATTTTAATGAACACAGTCGAGTAAAGATTGACTTTTAGAATAAAACTCTTATCACCTTTCCAATTACCCTCCCACGCAGGCGTTTTTAGGGGAGCTCATATTTCTTCCCTCCCCACAAACGCCTGCTCAACGGAAAACAACATTCCTTTCTCATTGCTTTATTTGCGTGGTAAGTGACCAATCAACAATTGTGCAATAAAGTGTTGACAGGCTAAACACGAGTGAACGTGACCCTAGAGTTACCGGGCGCTTTCCATTTACGAAAAAAACCCGGAAATTTCGGTGGTAGCAAAAGTGGAATTTCCGATCGGTAAAAAGTTGTTCCATTTGGTCGTAAACCCCGGTACGTGGCCGGGTGCCCGACCGTGGACCTGGAACTGGTACAAACTACAAGAAACGTCAATGGAACACGACATTCCGTTCGGAAATTCCAACCGGGAAAACGGGACCACCTTTTTAGATTTTCCACTTTTTCTGGGAATTTTCCAGTGGGACGAACCGAGGAAACGTGTTCCATTTACCGCCGAACCGGAAATTCCGGACATTTTGACTAAATGGAAAGCGCCCACCGTTTTCCTTCTTTTCTTTCCTTCACTAAGGTTATGCAGTGCACGGAGTATTCTGAATTTTGACTAAATCTTATTTTTGCCGCTCTGAATCTAACATTTATTGCAGGTCAGAAAGCTTTCCCAGTGTTTAATGCAGATCGAGTAATTATCAGATTACCTTGCGGTCAAGGTCAACTTTCCAGAATTTGGAAAGTACAATGTGATTGGCTAAGCTTGGGAAAGGAATGTTGTCTTCAGTTGAGCAGGCGTTTGTGGGGAGGGAAGAAATACGAGCTCACCTAAAAACGACTGCGTGGGAGGCTACTTTCCAATAAGATTGTGCAATTTAGTTAGAGTTGATCATCACAGGATCATCCTGACTAAAGGCACAATAATACATTAGGGACTTTAAGCAAATTGCTACAGTGACCTCTACTATGGTGGTCGTGGTTACAGTCCTGAAGAGAGTATGTTACTGTTGCCCGTCAAATTTCAACTTTATGCAAGTGGCACCCAAAAGTCACTACAGGGCTTTTCGCTCATTTGGTTTCGTTGTTAGTTAAACGCAGGGAAGACTGAATTATTGCCCAGTGAACTAGAAGTGTCAAATACCTTCTTGATTAAGAGAAAAAAAATGCTAGGTTTTAAACCAGTGAAAAATAGGGGAAAAGTAGAATTTTATACTCATGTACAAGCCATCACATTTTGTGCTTCGGCTAAAGCTCATTATTTTTCTGGACATCACGCACACGGCGTCATTTTTGGACTTATTACTCCCAGTTGCCATAGTAGCGATCACTGTAGCAATTTGTTACTTTGATATTATTGGCATCCTGCCCATGTGCCCATGAAGGGCAGTTAGTTGGTACTGGTCTGTCTGACAAGTATTTATCAACCTCTCTGGTTATTTTCCCGGCTGTTCTTTCTTTGCCTCTTTGACATGCAAGCCTCACAAAAGGCGTCAAGAACAGCATTGATGTTTCTTAGCTTTGACCTCTCTGAGCATAGTGGCCTGATGTACCTGGGTTGTGGATCATTGGCCCTCTCTTCATTGTCTTCACTCTCCTCCAAAGACATAAATTGGATAGCATTGTGTAGGTCTAATAAAGCCTTTATTTTGGCTTTGTCATCTGGAGAAAGTTGTGCCTTGTCCAACACGTCTGTGTGATTCGTCAATTTCTGAACACCAAAAAACTTATTTAGTCACAGTGGCATGACTACTATGATAAACATTTAATTAACATTTACGTTCTTCAGTAACAGTTTAGTCTGGTAAAATAGTCACCCTAACTATTTTGAATCTTTAGATTTGGTTCTTGCTCTTTACTCTGAGCAATTTACACTACAATCAAACCTTGCATATAAATGGAAAGGACACTGTTAACATTAAAAATGTCAAAGGGGGGTAGGGTGTGGCCCTAGTGCATCCTATAACAATCATTAATTATGTATGCATAATACAAACGTGCAAAACATGTGTTGTGTTCTTAAAAAATGAAAGAGCGTTGTGCCCTTAACCTGAAAGATCCAGGTACCCAGGATGAATGTGTTTGAACAAACTAAGACTTCCTTGTCGCCCAAGAGCAACAGTAATGCAACAGGGGCCACCAGGCACTGCCAAAGCACAGCTCTGTTGCAGGACAGGCTAAATAAATCACTAAGTGGATGACTTAAACTACACAGTAAAAATATTTGCACTGCAAGCATTAACAAAATAATGTACATGTATTTTACCTACCTTTTTAGCTCTCAAATTGGAATCTTGTCTGAACTCTGTGTTCTTCAAGTTTTCCATTTTACTGCCTTACCACATCTGCACGGGTACTTCTCTGACTCCAGTGCTGAAAAATGGCCCCTAGCAAAAGGAAAGCATGTTAAATGTGCAGGTCTGTAGAAAAGGAATTAAGAGTGGTTCTTGGTGTTGCTAAAAGTATTGTGGTTTGCTCCTGTTTTTGGTGTGGGTATTATTTAGTGGCTTTTCCATCTTTTGTATTTATGTCATTGGGGATTACACTTGTCGGCAACACCAAGAAACTACAGTGGAACCCGTTAACATGGTCATCAATGGGCCAAAAAAGTTTTGCCGTATTAATGGGGTGACGGTATTAATGAGGGTTTGTTTACAAGAAAATGTATGGTGGTTTTTGCCAGGCGGCCAAAAAAAGTGGCTGTAATAACAAGGTGACTGTATTACCGAGGTGGCTGTAAGGCGGGGTTTCACTGTAAGAAATTCAAGAAACTTAGAAAAGTGTACAACTTACCTTTTATCTCTGTTTTGGGCCATTTCTTTTACCCAAAATTCCCCCTCACTTCATTAACCAAAATACCCTCAATGTTTTTGTTCTCCACATCAGTATACCTCAAAGAAATAAAGACAAAAAAAAATGTCAAATATTTATATCAAAATAATAATACATGTATTACATGTATCGTAACAGCCTCGTTCTAAAAAAACTAGAGAGCTTAAAATCAGGCAGTTTTCTGGTAGTGCATTACAATGAAAAATATTTAAAAAATGACGGTTGCTTTTATCATCGAATAAAGCTGTTATCCAAGTGCTTGAGGCACAAAACAAAATTAAAGTGTAACAATATAAAAAAACTGTGTAATCATCAAGTTGATCTCCTTGTGGCATTTGTAAAAATTGAAAGTATCATTAACACAAGCACCATTTTGTCCACTCAAAGAAGGATAAATAGAATAATTCCAACTTCCCACTTAAAGATGGGCACCTTACTTGAGTCAGTGAAGGTTGCTTTGTCATCGAATAAAGCTTTTATCCTTGTTTTCAAAGCTTAACAACAAATTGAAGTGTAAAGAAATAATTATTATATTCCTGACTAGTATTCTTGTTTATCTCCTGGTGACTGTTGCAACATTTGAAATATCATTGACACAAGCACTACTTTGTCCACTCAAAGATGGATAAATAGAATTGCAACTTCCCACTCAAAGATGGGCGTCTTACTTGTGTCAATGAAGGTTGCTTTGTCACCGAATAAAGCTGTTATCCTTGTGTTCGAAGCTTAACGACAAATCGAAGTGTAAGGAAATGATATCCCTCTACAATCTTGTGACTTTTAGAACCTTTCTGCACCATCATATCAAACTTGTTATTGTGCATGTACACAAAGAGAAAAGGTTCCTTTTAACACTACAAGTCTCGTAACAAGCACTATATTTATTTCAATTTTGAACAATTCCCATTGGTAGTAAGGAAATGCACGTTGTCTGCAAAAAATTAATATGAACATTAAATATTATTTTTGTACAGGTTTATCCTTGTGATAAACATCTACAGTCTCAGAAATTGGAGTGGAAATGTTTTGTACATTTCAGTGTCAAGGAATTTTTATATAATATTTTTCTGTCATTGCTATTGGATTCCGTACTCCGTTCCGTGATTCCGTTTCCTCATTCCAGATTAAGTATTTTACGGCTGCCATCTTCGCTATTAAAATGTGCATGCAGCAACTATGTCTTTATTGTAAAAGAAATCAGACAAAGACGTGCTTTACAGGCATATGCTATCAAAGAAACTACAGGCAACATACAAAGGTCAGATCTGTACGAAGCAACTCGCGGTCGCATGAAGCTCACATGTGAAACGATTTTTATGATCGACATCGATGAAATGCTCCCAAAGCTATTACATAGACTTAAATATGCCTCTATATATTTAAACAAGATTCAGAATGTACTTACGAAACAACAAGGATCCACAGTTTAAAATAAGCGTTCTTTCTTCTCAATGATGGTTGAAACACTCAGGGTGCATTCGAGTCGCGAAGAGTGAACACTGAACTCCTTCATCACCGCTTCCATGGGATTTGGCGTTTCGTTTAAATAGTTTTTCGAAGTATTATTTCTCCCTGCAGTCCATCTCCGCAATCTATCACACTCTCCTCGCTTATCTTGACAGAAAAATGGTCCTGCACGAACAAACCACCAAAATGGAAGGCGAACCGACAGCGAAGAATGTTCAAAAGGGCGCGCGATTCAAAATCCAACGTGAAAACGAGGCACGCATGCTCGTAACACTCGCGCCCCCAGAGCGAGGCAAAATGCGTGCAAGCGTTATAATTTATTTGGCTGTTTCTAAATTGTTTCAAATTACGCGTCAATGTTTGGAGCGCTAGTAATTTTAATGACACATCTTTGAATCTCTGAAAAAAGGAAGACAGAGAGAATCATCTATCACTTTTCCAGTATTTACGACGTGTAGTTTAGCGCAGGCGATTATCTCTGTTCTTTCGGATATTTTAGGTCAATATGCAATGATTCCTCATCTTGCCTGAAGCGTAATCAGTACAGTTAAAACAAATTTTATTATATGAAAAATATTAAAAATAGTGCTGTTGCCGAGAAATCCTTGGCAGCACATCGCCTACTTAAAATTAAATCAACCGAAGATAAAAGCTACCAAATTTCCGCAGAAAATTGTCTGCGGAAACGCGACTGATACGGCCTTGTACATTTCAGCCAACGGAAACGCTGCGGAAACGCTGCGGAAACGCGAAACGCGACCTCATTTTGCTCTTACGTGTTTCCGCCCTCCGGAAATGTGACGGAAACTTGAACCATCAGATTTCCGCAAGATTTCCGAAATACGGAAACGCCTTATTTCACCCTGTGTAGTTAGTTGTACTCGTTAATCATAATTCATTTCTGTGGTTTCAAGAGTTGGAAATTCTCCTTTCAATTTACCATCGACCATTGACTCGATGGTTTATCGCCCAAGCAGCCTGGTTTCCAGGCATCATGCGCCAAAAACAAAAATGCAGAACTCTTAACTAACTCTTAGACGTGTTGCAATCTCATTTTTAGCCATTTCCATGAATAGAGCAATTGGTGGAAAAACCGGTCCGAAAAGAAGGTTGTCTCTACCTTCTAGTCACCAAAGCTTATTTAAGCGAAGACGGAAAGGATTTTTATTTGACGAATGTTGCAAAAATAAGCCCACTGAGGCGCTTTCCGGGTGGCAGTAAGGTAATTGCAAAGTGCCAGCACTGAAACGTGACTGACTTTAATCTAAACAATTCGACATTACAATATCTTAAACCAGCGCACCTATTACGGATTTGAATTTGAAACATTGATCCGTTTCGCTTTGACCCTGAAGAACTTAGAGACTGACAACAAACACAGTATTTACTTCGAAACCCTTATAACTATGGGTTTATGGGTTTATCTGGGTTTCAATGTCAGATCTGGAAGTTTGTTCAAAAGAAGAAGACATAACGATATGCATGGCGTATTTACACTTCTTGTTGTCTACTGTATTCAAGTGCTCAAGAGCGGAATGCATATTGACTCGCCGCTGTTCGCCTTCGTCTAACCATGCATATCAATGTCTTGTAACAAAAATAAATATGACCATGAATTGATTCTTAACCCAATTTATTGCACAATGTCAAGAGCAATAATGAGACTTGACAATATAGACAATAGGGAAATAGCAACAAAGATGTTTTTACAAGAAAACCAATATAAAGTTGCTAGAAAACTAAACCGCAAAAAAACTCCTGGGGCGGAAACGGGATGTGGGGGGGTCGGGGGGGAGGGGGGTGGGGGTTGGGGTGGTTATTCATTGAGCACAATCTGGTTAAAATAACATGCCGGGGAGGCGCTGGTGCAGTAAATTAATTAGCAGCAATTCACACAAATCGTTTTGGAATGGAATTGTGATCTGACTGAACCTAGGCGCAGCGAAAACGTTGAATTTGTTTTTGTTTTTTAGCGTCATTGATCGAAAAATAGCGGAAACGTGTGGAACCATTTCGTTTTAGGGTCATGAGCTTGCTTTCCGCGAAAACGTAGACAAATCGCTTGCCGTATTTCAGGTATTCCTTTTGTCTTTCTTTCACCAAAATAACGGCAGTAGATTTAAGAAAGGGTCCCTTTTATGAGTACCACTATGTTCATAGTATCAGCCTCACAAAATAACGCATTTTTAGCCTGATGCATTTAAGCCATTTAAGTGCCCCACTAGATTACTGTATTTTTAAACATCATTGCCTTTTAAAACAGTTCCTTTATCTCTGTTGTACGTTGTCTGCACCTCAAGACAAGCACACAATACAAGGCGCAGAACAAGATATTATTCCTTGATTAACATTTTAAGAGATAGATGTTTGTGGCCGTTTGGTTTAGCCAGAGACGGTTCAAACACCAAATGGATCCTTTAATGCTACTGTGAAAGCAAACGTTAAACCCTCTCCCCTCACACCGGTCTTCTCTGTTTGTAATGCAAATATAGCAAGCAGTACACATACAGAACCGTTTAGTTCGATTCTGAAATGGCCGTCGCTAGACTACTTGTCTACTAACTGTACACTTACTTGGGGGTTTTCTCACTGTAGGCTGTTGATATATTCCGCATGAAATCAGTGAGATTCGTCAGATTCCAGCTGATGGAGAAAAGAGACGGACATGCCACTTCGAGTCGAAAGTGAAAGCAATCTACGGTACCGTACCGTGCTGTGACGTTTGTAGTGTTTCGCATCTTATAATTTTTCGTCAAACATGCGCATCGACCCCTAACATAC
Organism: Porites lobata; assembly: GCA_942486035.1. Classification (NCBI taxonomy): domain Eukaryota; kingdom Metazoa; phylum Cnidaria; class Anthozoa; order Scleractinia; family Poritidae; genus Porites; species Porites lobata. The sequence continues at coordinate 884,141 of CALNXK010000095.1, forward strand.
ATTTTCCCTCAGCGCCCACGCAAAGGTTATCGTGGTTAATGAGTTCATTGTTTGAGATGAACACACGCCAGTAGAGTCTAAAGTCAAAGCAACCTATTTTTATCATCCTGTTTTTGCTTCGAGCCAGTGCTCATTTGATGACCGGCACGTATTTTTCTCCTCATAAACCCACCTCAAAGTAATGTTGACAACAATCTTGGGCAGAATAGAATGGAACAACAGAGCCCACTCCACCCCATGCCCAAGGATGAAGCCGCGCAAAACCCAAAAAGCGCCATTTTCCAATCCTTGAAATTTATTGGGAGGGGGGGGGGGGGGGGGCGGAAAAAAATTTCAATCTCGTCTGTCTTAGATTGTAGCTTGGTTGAATTCTATCGGTAATAGTGGCCGAGGTATGGATTTTGTACTGCATCGCGGGGTTGTTTTCTCTTTGCGGCTGAGCCAGCTCAAAGAGTTTTGAGGTTGTACAAACTTACTAGAAGCTTATCTCAAGCAGCTTTTGGCTTGTATACGGGGGAAGGAGGAGGGGTAGGTTCCCGGCTCCTACCCCTTCTTTCTTGGTTTCCTTACCGATTGCGAAATATTAAGAATTGTTGCAAAATTTATCTGTGTTTCTTTCGCTTCCTCCCGCCTCCTATAACCATCCCAGGCTCCCACCCCCTAGCCTGTTCCAGGAATTAAGAAGGCGCGATCACGGGCTCATATTCTCGCGTGCCTTTCTCACTCTTACGTGTCTTCCCTACTATCTGAGAGCCTGGAACAAGCTTCCACCCTCTTGTTTTCCCCCTCACGTATGATACATTTCTTTAGAGTAAGCCTAGCGTAAGCCTTCTTTAGAGTAAGCCTACCACACCTCTGTCCTCCCCCACAAGTATGGTGGATTCTTTTAGAGCAAGCCCTGTGATGCCACGTAATTAGGGTACCTGGAAAAAATTTCGTGCTTCCCCACACTCAACATGCTCATTGAAATCTATGCAGGGAAAGCATGTCTATAAAATGTAGCCTGCACCCCTGGCTTTTTTGCGAGGTGCATCACAATTGGTCACGTTATAGACTCTGTCTGTAAGAACGAATATAATTGGCTTGCCGGAAAATCAGCAGGAACTGTAATGCATAAAAAGACAAGCGAACGTGTAAATTTCAGGCTTATATCTAAAAAACAGAAATTATCGTATCGAAAGATCTTGGAAATATGGTCAGGAAACGAGCAGTGGTCTTTCAAGTTTGAAACAACCAAGAAAGTTGGAAGTTCAGGACATGGAGGGTAGTCGACTTAGACACGTAGGGCCAGCTGTGGTACCACAGTTTGAAACGTGCGGAAAGAGAGTCAAAACAAGGTTTCATCCACCGCTTAATAACCGTTATGTTTTCTGCTTCACCAACGCTTCCTCTGTCGGTTTATTTAGTATCTGAATTTTTCTCCGGACCGAGTTAGCTTTCCCTTTTCAGCGCTTACTGCTCTCTTTCCAGGTCTGTTCACTGTGCCCCTGATGAGAACGACAGACCCTCTGAGCAGACTAGAACTTCTTAATTAACATCAGTCTATGTTCCTATCTATATTAATGAGCTCACTAAAACTTAATAACAATGTATCATACCTATTTGTAAATTTAGTTCTTGTATGAGTATTTATTTATAAATGAGTATTTATCACTTACTTAATGCTATACATTCTAATTAAAAAAAATATGTAACGTGTTTGTGGCTACTTTTTCCACAGCTACATGTAGTTTACGCTCAATGAACTAATGTGTGGTCATTGAACTACTGGTGTGGTTATTGAACTGTTGGGTGGTAACTGAACTAACAAAAAGAAAAAACTACGCAGGATAGTTACAATGACAGCTGTCACAAGGATTTGTACTGGAAGAACATCTCATATAAGCCATCAAGGCTCAGTGGTTCTATACATAAATCTTGTAAATTTGGATTTTTCGCGATTGTCGTCAAATCTCTGCCATGCGCCTTACAGGCTTTGAATTTTAGGTCACGAATTCCTGTTTATACTTTTTTTCTACTACTCTCAGTTAGTATCTTTTTGAAGAAATAATTGATAGAAAAAAGAGTTGCAAAGCCTTGTTACCCCCATACAAGATATTTAAGGGTTGCAACCTGGACAAAATTTATCATCGAGTAGCAATATAATGGTCTGGCAGTTGGGGTCCTTACAAATTGAAACATGCTCCTTCAATTTTTAAAAATTGAGGTAATTTATTTTCAGACCCAAAAATCAAATTCCTTGATCTCCCGTGAGTTGACGAGCTGCCTCTTTCATCATAGAGCCTTCTGTTTGTTGATATATACCAAAACTCATTGAGTGTCAAGGAATAAACGACAGCTACTGGAAAGAAGAAGTTCTGCCTCAAAAAGCTTTTGATATCTTACAAAATAGGTGTGGGGGGTGGGGTGAGGGGGTGTCCCAGTATATTCGAGGTTTTGTTAAGACCCAATCTGTACTCGTTAACTATAATTCATTTCTGGGTTTTCAAGAGTTGGAAATTCTCCTTTCAATTTACCATCGACCATTGATTCGATGGTTTATTGCCCAAGCAGCCTGGTTTCCAGGCATCATGCGCCAAAAACAAAAATGCAGAACTCTTAACTAAATCTTAGACGTGTTGCAATCTCATTTTTAGCCATTTCAATGAAAAGTACAATTGGTAAAAAATCGGCCGAAAAAGAAGGATTGTCTCTACCTGCTGCTATTTAAAATTATGTAAAAATAAGCCCACTGAGTTTTTTCCGGGTGGCAGTAGGGTAATTAGTCTCCCTCTCGGCCGTTTTTTGGATGTCCAAAAAACGGCTGCGAGGGGGACTAACTGAAGGCTGGACTTTATGCAGACAAATTTACTACTTTTTGGATGCTTCCGCAAAGTTTTTATCACTCATTCGTTTTGCAAATGACCTTTATGCACTCTACAACCGGCTAAAGGCAAATACACTCGAGCGATTTCGAAAAACCATGAAAACACATGGAATCAGTAGAACGCAATGTTGAACTCTTTTGGTAATTTCTAAGGCTACTTTCACGAAAACAGCGTTTAAACCAAAATTCGTCGATAGATTTTCTTTAAAAAATTTCAGAGCTGCAATTGATCAGTGTGTACTATCAAATCCTTGCATTTTGCCGGTCCATTGAAAACTTTTAAAGTTGTCTAACGTCGGCGCAAAATTGGGTGAATATTGAAGCGATACCATAGATCTGGCTAAGTTTTTGCTCTGGGATGTCCTATTGCCTCGAGTTAAGCAAAACATTAAATACCTATGCAGCACGCGAGAATTTACCGCGCTTGCTTGCCCTCCGTAATCTATTCGCTATTGTTTTCTCCCTTTCGACAGCAGTACCATATTTCAAAAAGATGTCAGAGGGCAACCAGGCACGGTAAATTCTCGCTTGCTGCATGGAAATTTCTCATTGTCACGTGATATTTATCCCGATCGCGCAAAAGTTAAGTCTATATGTAATACGTGTGTTATTATGTTTTTACAATAAAGGTCAATTTGGTTAAATGTAAGAGATTCAAAGACAGAAAGTGCACCTACAAAAGTAATAGGTCGAGCCATCTTAATAAGTTCTCTTTATTTTGTCCAAAGCCAATTTTTCCTAAAGCCCATGGCGATTCTCTCTGACAGCGACAACGGCACATATTATTCAACTCGTTGTAATGGGATTTACATTTAGACAGTTTAAGACCTCACCTCCATTCTCGAGTCTAATCGACAAAGCACGTTGCTGATACTCCTCCAAACGCTTTTAAATACGGAACCGTTCTTGCTTGCCCAATAATAGCTAGTCTTTCCTTCAACTAGCGCACCAATCTCATTTCCTCCTTTAATTCAGGTTGTTGCGTGGGTCGACGGTAAACCAAGTTGTTTCCAGTGTACAGGTCCTGGTTGCTCAAGGCGTGTAACATTATCCACCGAATAACTTGCTATCCAGTGGATTAGTATTGCGGAAATCAATTGCGTTTTCCAGAAAGTAAACATCTTAGACAAGGATTCTGCTTTAAAAGCAAGTTTAAATCTTTAAGATGAGTAATTGTGTGTTTTCACATGACGTCATGGCGGCCATATTTGTGTCCCAAAACAATGAAACGGCGGCCATGTTTGTGTCCCAAACCAAACCTGTGGGAGTTGAACTCTTTTCTTATGTAAACGCTTTCTTTTGTTCCAATAAATTTGCATAGATGCTGGCCACGTGAGTGAAAACACTTTATATGCTAAAATCACAAAACCACGTCTCGGTTTTGTAATTTTGACTGATCAGGGGTTTATATTCAACAAAATTTGAAAAATGATAAAATTGTTTACAACGTAAACCGTGGTTAACTGTAACGTTCAGTCCGAGTAAAGTTATTTCTCTGTTTATTCTGTTTCAGGAAAAGCGGCAACAGCGAACTTAAAACAGCCATGAAATCCTTATTTGAAAGCAAAGGAGCCAAAAATTGGAAAACACTAGAGTTTTATAGTAATAAATAGAGACTAATTTGTATGTTTTGCTAGATCTTTCGTTAAGAAAGTATTAAACGGTGGCGCTGTATTTAGTAAGTCCAAAACCCTTTCTTATGATATACATATTTTGGAACAAACCTGTATTGAGAAGATACCGGATAACAGTAGCGCTTGCCACCCAGCTGAAAATCCCGAAAAGTTTGGATGGAAGGTTAATGCTAAGGTCGTTTTCTCGTAAATTCCAACCGAAAACTGATTTAGGACTTCGTTTTGAGGTAGCCCAATCATTCCGGTTGGATGGACAAAACAAACTGTCGCTTGCCATTTACCCTTCACTGCGTTCAAATCTTGCGCTTTTTATATTCGCGCCTTTTTTTATAACATTCAAACCGTACATTTCTCCGGTGCGGTTAAAAAGGTGGCTTACATGCCACGGTCAGGTGGTGAGTACCCTAGGAAGCGCACTGCTCAATACGGGCTTCTGTCTGTGTTCCTATAAGAGGACTTGCGTACTACAAGCAAGAGCCCCCGAGTCACAACCTCGGAGTAGTGTCTGTGTTACACTTTGGTCATCTTAAACAAGTAACTAACTTAGGGGTGTGTTACGCCGCAAAATGTAATAATCGCCGCAAAATGTAATATTAACGCAAAATGTAATACTAACGCAAAATGTAATAACATTGACGCAAAAGGTAATAAAATTTTCAACGCAAAATGTAATAATTTTTCAACGCAAATTGTAATAACTTTTCTAACGCATAATGTAATAACGCAAAATGTAATAATTTCCGAAATAACGACGTGCATGCTATTTCAAAATCAGTATTGTGGCTCAGTAATCAGTAGCTGATCCAGATCTTCATGTGAATTATTATTAATAATTATTATTATTATTATCAATATTGATATTAATAATAGTAATCATATTTATTTTCTTCTTATTATTATTATTATTACTATTAATGAAATAACGGTTGAAGCGTCGTGTTACTTCCGTGCTGAGCTAGTATCTCTCGATCGCAGCCGTGTTGTGTCTCGTCACGCAACAATCTTCCCAAACAAAGGAGGAGGAGCATTGCGTGACGAGACAAAAATGGCTGCAAGAGCTTGCTGTACTGTACCACAACTGTAGCAACTGAGAGACTTGGTTTAATTTCAGAGGTTGAATTTAATTCAGTCAAATAAAATAGCTGTTGTTGAAAACAAGTAATAGAATCAACTTTCAAAGCATAATTCAAATGCGTTTAAAATATAAGATTTCTGTCACACTTTTTTTCATGAGAACCAGACAACTTTGGCTGTAACTTACTTTTCCTAAGTTCTCATTTAATAGAGGCTGAATTGTTCTTAATGCTGTTTTTTAGGTCCAAGTTTCTTTTATGTTGAAGTTTCCAAGCTTTGCAAAGTCAAATCAATAAAAATAATTCTTTTAATCTGAAAAATGAGCATAGTAACAGCATAGAGAAAAACAGGAACAAAGACATAAACATTTTTTACAGTATATTGTGTATTTTGTTAATCCAATTATGTGAATGTTAACTTTTAACGTTGTCCTGGGTACCAGGGCCTCCTATTCCGAGACAACCTCGTCCCCAGGGCTCCCTGGGGACGAGGTTGATTCCGAGACTTCTTGTGATTTTGTTTTTTAGGTTTTTTTTCCAATCTGACCGACCGACTCAACATCAGGAAACGCATTCGATGCTAAACGAAACCTTGAATTTGCTCAGCAACGCAATCGAAATCGGGATAAAAAGTGCGCAATTTCGTCTTTTTAGGGCCGACCATTTTTGACCACTTGAGGGGGGAGGGTGTATGGGTAATTTGGTTTGGGTTAGAATTTTTGGATAATTATGGGAAACTGTCTACATAACCCTCCCCTAAGCCAACATTAACACTTATTTCTCACTTAGCGCGAAATGTTGGCTTAGGACGGCTAGGTGCGCATTGTATTGGGACCTGTATTACGTTCAAATCAGCGGAAACAAACGTCCCATTCGGTTCCCTAAAGATGATTACATCTCCTCATTTCAACTGTTTCATTGTAATATTAGCAATAATAATAATAATTAATAGTAATAGTAATATTAATATTATTAATAATGTTAATATTAATATTAATATCAATAATAATAATAGCTTATAATTTAATTGAAGATCTGAATTCGCTACTACCGATGACTGAGCAACAATACCGATTTTGAAATAGCATGCACGTCGTTATTCGGAAATTATTACATTTTGCGTTATTACATTATGCGTTAGAAAAGTTATTACAATTTGCGTTGAAAGATTATTACATTCTGCGTTGAAAATTTTATTACATTTTGCGTCAATGTTATTACATTTTGCGTTAGTATTACATTTTGCGGCGATTCTTATTACATTTTGCGTTAATATTACATTTTGCGGCGATTATTACATTTTGCGGCGTAACAGGGGTGTCAAACATAAAAAGGCGTTTGGCTTATTTTCAGTCCTTCATAGAGAGATGTCTACCTCACAGGAGAAGCATTTGAAGAGGTGTTCATATTCGAAAGGTGACAAGTAGCTGACAAGTGGCCAATCCAGGGGAGGGGCCCGCCCCCCCTTATTTTTAGACCAAACTGGGGCCTGAAGGAAGACCGCCCCCCCCTTATCTCAGGGTCTGGATGACCGGGCCCCCCCTTATCTCAAGGTCTGGATCCGGCACTGGTTTGTTCCCTTAGGACGCAGTCTCAGTAGTCTGGGGCTTGGGGCCAACCATCTCATCCGGGAGCTTTCCTGGAAGAAATGGGCGCTTGGGCTGATCATGATTTAATAGTGGTCCATACCTCGGTGACCCGCGACCGTTTAGTAGACAAGCATATCGTTTATTAACATTTTTCTCCATATCATGTAAAAGGGATTTTTATAGTCTTATTCTCGTGCAAGAAAGTAGCATTCCAAAGCATTGCGTGAGATCGTACTGTTTATTTACAAACGTGTTATTTAATTTTGAATTAATGTTTCTTTCTAACAGGTTAACCGTTTCCTGTCATCCTAAGCCACCGCCTTAGTGGTTGCGTTAACTCTTTCACTCACAGAAAAGGCCAAAGTCTAAAATGGACAGAAATTCCAAATTTCATTTTATGAAATTCGGAGAAACAAATAGGACAACGTGAGAGCACTGCCAAAGAGGTTTCTTTTGAATGGTCACACCAACGGATTTGGTGCACAGACTCAAAAGTTAGAACTACATACTAAATAAATTGTACCATGTGAAAGTACTGCTGAAGAGGTTTCAATTGAATGGTAACACCATAGGATTTCATCCAAAGACTCAAAAGTTAGAACTACATACTAAATATACAGTACCATGTGAAAGTACTGTTGAAGAGGTTTCATTTGAATGGTCACACCATAGGATTTCATCCACAGACTCAAAAGTTAGAACCACATACTAAATAAACAGTACCATGTGAAAGTACTACTGAAGAGGTTTCATTTGAATGGTTACACCAACGGATTTGGTGCAGAGACTCAAGTTGGAACAACCTCATAGGATTCCATCGTTCATTCTGGAATGAAAGAGTTAAGGAAGCGTGCACTTTGCCTTAAGATATATGATTTACCTACTGCCATGACTCTTTACCGGTAACAAGTAATAGACCTTTTTACCGATACAGCGGCCATATTGAATTAATTCGATTTAAGGAGTATTATAGGATGCCCAGGGGGCATGAGCACATTTCGTTTGTATTTTCGAGCGCTTTTCGGGACATCTTTTCTTAAAATTTTCTTAGAATAAGATTGTAATGGGAAAAAAGATCCTTGTGCCGTGTTTGGATGTAATAATGATCGCCTTTTTCTAGTTTAGTATTAGAATTATGGTCTTTCACTGTATATTTCACATGAAAAAGGCGATCATTTAGTTACTTCCAAACACGGCACAAGGATCTTTTATCCCATTACAATCTTATTCAAAGAAACCTTTAAGTCATGATGTATACAATTCAAATAAAAATACACTAAAAATAGTTTGAAAAATAAACGATAGAATAGCCCTTATGCATGTTTACGTCACACAAGCAAATTTCACCACCAAGCCTCGTTTTGAAATTAAAAATAAGCGAAGTTTCAAAGAAATGAATTCCCAAGGCAGTAGAGTTGAAAAGAATACCCACGCACAAAAAGTGCAAATGCAAAAAATTTTGTTCACAAACGAGGCTTGTTCGTGAAATTTACTCGTCTGACGTAATCATGCATAGGGGCTATTAGAAGTGGATTTTCAATCCCTTTGACTTTGTATTGAAACAAGATGCTTTTGCATAAATGATATATCTAGTATCTATCCATTTAGTAATAATTCCTCTAAGGAAAGAATTATTAACACTTTTTGTATAACTAACGGAACGTGAATTTTTAGCGCTGTGATTTACCAAAAAGCGAAACTCTCGTTAATATACTTATAAGTTATCCATCCAAAAAAAAAAAATCGTGTAATGCTAAACGGCAACGAGAACGAAAACGACAAAAATAAATTAAATGGGCCAATTGTGCAGCACACTGTTTGGTGCATTTCTTTCCTTTTGTTGTTGCACAACTACAACATGAAACTTACTAGTTACACGTTTTATGGAAGAAATGTCGTATATGTGATCACACAAATTTAAAGAGTTGTTGCCTGTCTTCCTGTTTGGTAAGCTGTCTCCGTTTACATTAAGATCGAGGTTTCAATAGTTTTGTATCTATCATGATAAAACTATCAGTAGAAACAAAATGTAGTAGTTTGCTAGCCAGGACCCGCGCTCTTATTCGTTATATTTCGATTTAAATATCTGATTTCGGGAGAGTTACCGGGACTTTCGAGAAACGGGCCCAAGTTCCCACTCCCTATACCTAGCTAACCATTTTTCCCTCTAGGGTTCGACCACCAACATTTAGAAAAGCTTCCTAAGTTTTATGGCTAAAACACGTTGCTGATACTCCTTTGTCTCTTCCAGGCCACTAAAGTCCTAGTGAATTAAAGCAAGTTACCGTAGCTAGTTGCAACAGAACATTTTCAGCACCAAGCTTCTTGACTTCAATGGCTAAAGGACGTTGGCTGACAACTCTTTTGCTTGTTCAAGGAAACAAAAGTTCTTGAAAACTAAAGCTAAGTTACCGTAGCTTATTGCAACAGAAACATGTTCAGCACCAAGCTTCTTAAGTTTGAAGACTAAAGCACGTTGCTGATACTCTTATGTTTGTTCAAAGTCACCTAAGTCCTGGAGAATTAAAGTTAAATGATTGTACAGCATCTTGTTGTAACAGAAACATATTCAGCACCAAGCTTCTTGCGTTTGATGGCTAAAGCACGTTACTGAAACTCCTTTGCTTGTTCAAGGTCACCTAAGTCCTGGTGAATAGAAGCTAGGTTACTGTAGCTTGTTGCAACAGAAACATGTTCAGCACCAAGCTTCTTGAGTTGGATGGCTAAACCACATTGCTGATACTCCTTTGCTTGTTCAAGGTCACCTAAGTCCTGGTGAATTAAAGCTAGGTTACAGTAGCTTGTTGCAACAGAAACATGTTCAGCACCAAGCTTCTTGAGTTTGATGGCTAAACCACGTTGCTGATACTCCTTTGCTTGTTCAAGGTCACCTAAGTCCTTGTGAATTAAAGCTAGGTTACCGTAGCTTGTTGCAACAGAAACATGTTCAGCACCAAGCTTCTTGAGTTCGATGGCTAAACCACGTTGCTGATACTCCTTTGCTTGTTCAAGGTCACCTAAGTCCTTGTGAATTAAAGCTAGGTTACCGTAACTTGTTGCAACAGAAACATGTTCAGCACCAAGCTTCTTGAGTTCGATGGCTAAACCACGTTGCTGATACTCCTTTGCTTGTTCAAGGTCACCTAAGTCCTGGTGAATTGAAGCCAGGTTAACGTAGCTTGTTGCAACAGAAACATGTTCAGCACCAAGCTTCTTGAGTTGGATGGCTAAACCACGTTGCTGATACTCCTTTGCTTGTTCAAGGTCACCTAAGTCCTTGTGAATTAAAGCTAGGTTACCGTAGCTTGTTGCAACAGAAACATGTTCAGCACCAAGCTTCTTGAGTTGGATGGCTAAACCACTTTGCTGATACTCCTTTGCTTGTTCAAGGTCAATTAAGTCCTTGTGAATTAAAGCTAGGTTACCGTAGCTTGTTGCAACAGAAACATGTTCAGCACCAAGCTTCTTGAGTTGGATGGCTAAACCACGTTGCTGATACTCCTTTGCTTGTTCAAGGTCACCTAAGTCCTTGTGAATTGAAGCCAGGTTAACGTAGCTTGTTGCAACAGAAACATGTTCAGCACCAAGCTTCTTGAGTTGGATGGCTAAACCACGTTGCTGATACTCCTTTGCTTGTTCAAGGTCACCTAAGACCTTGTGAATTGAAGCCAGGTTAACGTAGCTTGTTGCAACAGAAACATGTTCAGCACCAAGCTTCTTGAGTTGGATGGCTAAACCACGTTGCTGATACTCCTTTGCTTGTTCAAGGTCACCTAAGTCCTGGTAAATTAAAGCTAGGTTACCGTAGCTTGTTGCAACAGAAACATGTTCAGCACCAAGCTTCTTGAGTTGGATGGCTAAACCACGTTGCTGATACTCCTTTGCTTGTTCAAGGTCACCTAAGCCCTGGTGAATTGAAGCCAGGTTAACGTAGCTTGTTGCAACAGAAACATGTTCAGCACCAAGCTTCTTGAGTTGGATGGCTAAACCACGTTGCTGATACTCCTTTGCTTGTTCAAGGTCACCTAAGTCCTGGTAAATTAAAGCTAGGTTACCGTAGCTTGTTGCAACAGAAACATGTTCAGCACCAAGCTTCTTGAGTTGGATGGCTAAACCACGTTGCTGATACTCCTTTGCTTGTTCAAGGTCACCTAAGCCCTGGTGAATTGAAGCCAGGTTAACGTAGCTTGTTGCAACAGAAACATGTTCAGCACCAAGCTTCTTGAGTTGGATGGCTAAACCACGTTGCTGATACTCCTTTGCTTGTTCAAGGTCACCTAAGTCCTGGTGAATTAAAGCTAGGTTACCGTAGCTTTTTGCAACAGAAACATGTTCAGCACCAAGCTTCTTGAGTTGGATGGCTAAACCACGTTGCTGATACTCCTTTGCTTGTTCAAGGTCACCTAAGTCCTGGTGAATTGAAGCCAGGTTAACGTAGCTTGTTGCAACAGAAACATGTTCAGCACCAAGCTTCTTGAGTTCGATGGCTAAACCACGTTGCTGATACTCCTTTGCTTGTTCAAGGTCACCTAAGTCCTGGTGAATTAAAGCTAGGTTACCGTAGCTTGTTGCAACAGAAACATGTTCAGCACCAAGCTTCTTGAGTTGGATGGCTAAACCACGTTGCTGATACTCCTTTGCTTGTTCAAGGTCACCTAAGTCCTTGTGAATTAAAGCTAGGTTACCGTAGCTTGTTGCAACAGAAACATGTTCAGCACCAAGCTTTTTGAGTTCGATGGCTAAACCACGTTGCTGATACTCCTTTGCTTGTTCAAGGTCACCTAAGTCCTTGTGAATTGAAGCCAGGTTAACGTAGCTTGTTGCAACAGAAACATGTTCAGCACCAAGCTTCTTGAGTTGGATGGCTAAACCACGTTGCTGATACTCCTTTGCTTGTTCAAGGTCACCTAAGTCCTTGTGAATTAAAGCTAGGTTACCGTAGCTTGTTGCAACAGAAACATGTTCAGCACCAAGCTTTTTGAGTTCGATGGCTAAACCACGTTGCTGATACTCCTTTGCTTGTTCAAGGTCACCTATACACTAGACGAAAAAATGGATTTACTAGGGTAGCCAAATTACAGTAAATGTGTAGCAAATACCACATTTGCACAATTTTGCGCAAGAGCAAAGACTGATATTGCACTAGATTTGCTATCCGTAGCAATGACGGTAAATGCCACATTTGCACAACATTTAAATCTTGGTGCAAAGATAATGGGCAGCCATGAATTTGAGGGTCATTTGCAGATGGTTCAAATGTGTAGGCAAATATGTTTCTTTGAACTATATTTGCACATTACGCAAATGATAGCGCAAATCTGCTGTTTTGCACAGCTTTTGCTTTAGATGTAAAAGCATGTAAACCTGTTATTTTCAGAACGTTTACGCAGCTTTGCAGATGTGAGCGAAGTATCTAATTTGAACAATGTTTGCTTGGGTTATCATGGGTGGTCAAATTTTCATAATTGAACCAGATTGCTTTGCATGGCAAATGTAACCAAACTCTTTGTATTAAACATGTTTGCTCACGAAGCAAATGTTAGCAAACCTAAACTTTGAGCAAATTTTCTAGGGTGTGCAAATTTGATCAAACACAAAATTTTGCTTGTAGCGGCAAATGTGGTCAAAAGTCAAGTTTTGAACAAAGTTGCTTGGGCAGCAAATCTGATCAAACTGTTAGTATTGTGCAATTTTTCGCTCAGGTAGCAAATGTAATCAAATTCTATCTTTAATTTGGTTGACAAATGTCATCAAACCCATAAAATTGAGCATGTTTTCTCCAGTAGCAAATGTAAATTCCAAGGTTTAAACGAGTTTCCTTGGGTTGTAGCAAATGCGATAAAATTTTAAAAATATTTTAAATTATAATATGGCTCACTTCAGTTTCTTAACAAGTGGCCATAATTAATCAAACATTAAAGTTACTGAAAGAAATTCTAGCAGTGACCTCCCATTAATGTTCAAATGATTTATTCCATAAACCAAAGTGGCTTACACATTATTACAGACATTACAAACTACAGTATAAAGCTGTACATACAGCTCTTCATATTAATTCCCAATTTTACTGTTCGTTGATGTTTACTTGTCTCCACTCTATGCTCTATCAGATCATTACTAACTATTAATATTATAAGAAAAGTGTTCTTCATCTAAATGTGTAAGATATTCTACATACAGCTGTAGGTGTTTCAGAGTTGCCTCAAACCTATTTCAGTTCTTTAGGTTTTTGCAACTCAGAAACAGATTAAAAATCCTTTCACCCTTGGACCAATATTTACTTGTGACAAGACTATTTCTTACTTAAACTTTTGTATCTAAGGACCAAATCCTGTTTCAACTAAATGGAACCCTCAAGACACCCATTTTAATAAATAATTAGTATTTTTGTATTTATTGCTATTTACAGATTAAACAAAATTTGATTCTGGTGGCATTTTTTCCTTGAGGCTCTATTAGCATGAAAGGCCTAATTCTTGCTACCAATTTACAATTTTTGCCGGTATAACAACTGTGTTATAGCATTTAGCAAACTAAGAAATAGTTTAGGTACATATAGCTATTCAAATTCAGATCAGACTTCTTTAACTTCATTTTCGTTGCTAATGGTTCCTGTATAGTATTGGATATGCTCTTAGAGGAAGTACCAGCCGGAGCTTCTAGTATTTGCCCCGTTCTAAGAAAATTGAGGGTCATGAAAGTAATGACCAGCTATAAGTATTCCACAGCATGTCAACATTACCATTGTCACTGTAGTTGGTCCCAATGAAAGAAGCTAATAATTATTTTAAACTCAGTATACACGTACATGTAGTACAAAAGGTTGATCTGGCTAGCCTGCAAAATAACTACACTGCTGTCTCTCATTACTCTTTTTCTTGAGTCATGTTGCAATCCTTTGCAAAATTCTGTAATAAATCATGACAAAAAGCAGGGTGTACCTAAATTTTTTTTTTTTTTTGTTCAAGCAGGTCAGTTGCAATTGCTGTAATCGGTACAAATGTACCGTGAAGTGGTGCCAGCAGAACTCAAATGCCTGCAGTTAAGCAAACAGATTTAAAAAGAAACATGTGTACATTAATAAATTGGTTTTTTTTAACCTGCTGACTGGTACATTACTTGCAAACAATAGCCAAAGGATTCTAATGAAAAATTTATCACATCAACCAATTTGATCTACCTGCCACCAGAATTCTCAGGACAAATCAACACCATCAGGATTTGTACTGTTTACACAGATTTATCTTTTTCTAAAAAACAGTGTCATAAACAGAGAGTGATTAAAGGATTACTGTATTTGCAGAGCTACATGTACATGTACCTGTAAGTATGACCAGTCATAAATAATCTGGAATTTCTTTAAGAGCCTTGGATTAACTTATATTTCCTTATCACAAAGCAAATTCAGGAGCATTATCTGGTGCCTCCTGCTCTGAGGAGAAGCCATTCGTCCTTACTATCGTCATTGAGTAATGACAAGCTTACATGTGACTGTTTTAATTTGGCTTTACTGTTCAGCTTGGCAAAGAGGTTTTTACAGGCTAAGTTGTTGACTCCTCCATGCAAGAGGCCTCCTGCAAAGCACTTTTCTCGGATTTGTCATCTCCTTGGTCTGTATTGCCTTGCTCTGAAGACATGTACTCCACAATTATACAAGCTTTGAACTTACAACAATCCTTCTTGAAATAGAGGTTGACTGAAAAGGGTTGTCTCTTCAGCTTTTTCTGCAACAAACAGAAATTATACATAATTGAGACCATTAATATTGAAACTAAAGCTGTAGATGCTTGTCATGAAAAATACTATTGTCCTTTTCTGTCTAAATATTCTAGCCTTTTATAGCAAAAAAGGTTGCTATTAGATATTACATGTATTATTACTGGCTCCGTCACACTAGGTGACTAAACTTACTTATTTCCTGAGTTAACTGATATCAAAATTAACTAGTTTAAACAAATTGCTGGCTCGTAACTTTCATGTCTCAAATCTAACCCCAAGCGGTCATCATAATCCTGATTACACTGTACCTGTTAAAACTAAGACCTTCTTTGAGCAAAAACAAAACGAAAAAATGAATGCGAGAAACCCTTTTGTAACAAGACAATTGACTCCAGGTAAATCATTGTATTAATTTTATAGTGAGTGTCCCACTACATCACTACCATAACAACATTATTGACATATTACTTAAAACTTTATGAACCTGCTTCTTCTGCAATATTGCCATCACTTACAGTGTATCTTGGGAACAAAAGTTTAATTACCAGATTTATTCAATTAACCGCCCTGGGCGCTTATTAAATTTTTGGGCCTTGATAGTGGGCGCTTATTCGAGGTGGGTGCTTATTCGAGGCTGGGCGCTTATTAAATTTTCGCCATTCTCAGCAAGTGTAGTATGTTTATTTTGTTACAAAATAATAAATGGTAATAACAAAAAGCGAAGAAGTAACAAAGCAAGGTTTCAGCCCAATCTGTAAAATACTCTGAAGAAAACTCCGTCTTCGGGAGGGTCTCTTATGTCTTATTTGAGTTTGTGTGGGAGGGAGTGGGGTGGGGTGGGCGTTTATTCGAGGCTGGGTGCTTATTAACTTTTTCTGCCTTTGGGATGGGCGCTTATTCGAGGTGGGCGCTAATTCGAGGTTGGGCGCTTATTCGAATAAATACGGTATACTATAATTGCCTCATATGAGAGAATCCAAGACAGTTTTAGATTCTGGATTCCACGCTGCGGATTCCGGAACCTTTTTCAGTGGATTACTTGGTTTCTGGATTCCAATCGTTTGACTTGTATTTCAGGTTTCAAAGCTCAGAATTTAGGATTCCGTAACAAAAATTGCCCGAATTCTGGATTCCATAAGCAAAAATTTCCCGGATTCCAGAATCCCTTACATGGGATGATCATAAAAAACAATCAGTGAAAGCAGGGTACCATGATCTAAATTCTAGCTACACTATGTTTTCAGCACCATGGCAGTCACTGCCTTTACTCCCCTTTTAAATTTTGGAAAAGCCTTTGGAGAAAGTAGGCACTTGAGGATAAGGTTAATTTTGGCCTAATAGAGGGGAATTAACGCTTGCTTCAATTCTTATTAAACTTTCCAAGACCATTTATCTGAAGAGAACAACCAAACAAAAGATTACAGTATTTTTTACAACAACAGGACAAATAAAGTTTCAGGAGTAGGGGTGGTCCTTGTTGATTACTGAATATTGGAATGCAAATGTAGGTATTATCAAATAGCATCATTAGCGGCTTAACAGTAACAACGAACTTTCTTATACTTACTGAGCATTTCTTTTACTCCCGATTAGTTGCTCCCTCAGCATTTGTTTGTCCTCAACATTTCTCCTGCCTCTTCTTAGTTTTACAATGTCTGCTAATTAAAACAGCATCGATTCACCGAAGTCTATTTACTAAGTACTAACGGCTGCTTTTCTTGGATCCACTCGTTACTACTTGATCGTCGCCGATGGAGCTATCTAGATGTCTTTCATGGTGGATTTTCGTCGAAGGATCTATAAGTAAGCAGTTCCCTCGAGTTCGAGCGATTATTTTTATCAGTTCTTCGAGGACACATTCGTTCGATAAATTCGAACAAATAAGACTGGCCGATTCCTCCATACTCGACAGTCAACCCCACAAAGAAGGAAAATTCGAAACCTCTTGATAAATATGGCGTTAAACGTACGAAGTAAAAGCTGATGGCAAATCGATGGCAGTGGAACGCGTTAACGGTCGACGAATTTCAATTGTTGTGCCTCGTTCTCGAACGGTTATGCAGACTGTCGCTGACCAGCACCACTCAGGCGCAAATGCTTGGGAAATCGGGCGCGCGGTCTTTTGGCGATTTGGCGGGAGGAAGAGATTGCCTATGTTGCTGGATTTCTTCTCAAGGATGTTCGAAATTTAATAGGTAAAGTCGATGTATTTTGCTTTGTATATCGTGCTTCTACTGCCACATCTATGTTATAACCGGGAATAAACTACATTTGCATCCATATTTACATTTGTAGCATGTATGAGCATGCGTGTCGCGTGCGTGTATGTGGTAGTGATCCAGCTGAAAAAAGCCTTGTTGAAAAATTTAAGTGGTGTTAAGTCAGTTAAATATGTAGTTATGCAATGTTAAAATGCTAATTTATTGGTATTTGGCAGAAGTAGCTCAAGATTAATTGCTTGAGTAATTTATACTACCTCTGGCGCTATATTGACATATTGAGCGTAATACCTGTACTTGTACCATTGATTTTGACAGGGGTAGGGTGGAGCCTTTATTTTATATACGTTCAGCGTGCAAAGAAAGTAGTGTCCGATAGCCCGGGGCTAGCGGATTTTGCTATCGGGCTAGTAAATTCTGTTCTTCACTTGCCCGACGGGCAAGTACAATGCAGTTTGAGGAATTCACCTTACAGAAGAACTGTTAAATCAAAAATTTTGTGGGTAGTTGAAATGACGTTTGGGCTAGTAAATGTTAGCTTCAGCTTGCCCGAATGGCAAGCTGTAAAAATGACTTTCTTTGCACCCTGTACGTTACATGTTTTTTTTTGTTTTGTCATGTTTTCATATACAAGGTTGTTTTGTTTATAATAGTTTATAATGATACAGCTGTACATGTAAGCTGAGTCAAAAGGTCAAAAATGCTAAAATGTGCCACATGTGTATTTATAATGTTCATAAAGATAATGGCAACACAAGTAACACAATTCATTTAATTTCACAATATTATCAATAAAGGTAGAATTAACAGTTATTTTTAGTGGGTTTAGTGACTTTTTTGTGTATTTGTTTCAGATTTTTCCTTGAGTGGTACTGGAGTTATTTCCAATGTTCTTGAAATTGAGTTGCATCACCTGAACTCTCCAAAAGATAAAGAGGTCAATGAAATACAGGTTCAATATGGGGAAGCTGTTTGTGGTCTGTGCATGAAGAAATGCTACAGGGGTATTCCAGTGGGTCTCAATTTATTTACAGTAATCATTTTTTCCACTTCACAAGATGACAGAATTGAAGCTTATATACTGAATGCTGGCATCCATCAATACCCCATCTGTTTGGGGTAAATGTCACAAAACAGAAACCTCACATGTACTTCCTTGGGTTATATTTTTACCATCTTTACAATATTATTTTTCTTTTTCTTTGTGCGGTGCCCTGCTAAGGAAATCCATGTCCCTTTCACAGTGTTCTGCAGGAACATAATGTACTGAAATTGTGTGAAGCTATAGAACATATTTTGCACTCATACAGGTTTCCCCACAGAGATATAAAGAGTGACAACATTATTCTTACAGAGGTAAACAATATGTACCACCCAATGCTCACTGATTTTGGAAAGGCTATCTTGCTATCGGAAGCCCCTTCAAAACAGCAGTCCATGACTGCTCACTAGCACTGACATATAGCTTAAGAAATATGCCTCAGATAATATGTTTTAAAAAGACAAATCATATTGAACTCAAAATCAGGGTTGTAAAGAGCAGCAAAGAAATTATTCATTCATGTCTGTGCTGAGTTTCTATTCACAAATGATATGAAATACAAAGCAATTTCACCATTTGTTGTAGTATTGGCTGTTCGGCTTTCAAAATGTGGCCATTTTTAGGAGGCTTACCATCAAGATGTGGTCATCTCTAGGTATAGTCAGTGAAAACTAGAACAAATAGCGGTAAGAACAAAATTGTCAGTTTTGATGTGAATTTTCTTGAATAAATGGCCATGAGGAAATTGTGTACAAGTGAATAATCTCAACCCTGACTTTGAAATGCACAGAACCTTTTTTTTTTTTACCAAATTTAAGGTACTGTGGGTGGCCTTGTTATTGTTAGCTTTTTAATAATAATATTATGATGTAGAAAAAATACAGTAAATGATCTGACTACTGGACCTTTGTCCAGTAGATTTGTTGTAGTGTATTTACTTAATGTAAAGGGTAGGTAGTGTGGGCCCTCTGTAACTGTGTGCAACAGTTACTGTGTCATTTTGAATTTTTAGTTTTAGTAATTGGAGATCCCTGCCCATTGTGCGACCCTAGGCTTTACTATTATCAAATGACAGAAGGGGAATGTAACACATGCCCAGGTTATGTACCAATATTGACTCACTTCGAAGTGGTTATGTGATTTAGAATTGGACCCAAAAAAAGACCGGGGCCCAGTTGTTCCAAAGACCGATTAGCACTAACCCAGTGCTAGATTTTAACCTGCGTTTCTTTTTCCTTTTAATCAAAAGCATTTTGTCAGATAATTTTCCCTTTTTTTTAAGTATCAAATCACCAAATTGTGGACAAAAGGAATTCAAATGAATTTGTTTTTAAAACTGTCATATCTGAATTCATATTTCGTACTAACCTTGGGTTATCTTAACCCAGCTTTAAACAACCCAGCCTGGACGGATAATAAATGCTGCATGTTAATTTGTTTCATCGCCTTAGTTTTTTCTTTATAGCTTACAACTTTTCATGATCCAAGGCCAACTCAGAGCTCCTGTAACCCAGTAGGGGTCTGTTGATTTTTTAAGGGAGGGGGGGGGGGGCTTTGTTGGGGGGGATTTGACTGGTAGCTCCTGTATATGAAGACCCTCTCTTCATCAGAATTTTTTGGGGAAGCCACAACCCCGCTCCTTGTATCCCAAGATCAAATAACCAGGATTCAGGTGAATTTTAGCCAGCAAAAATGCTATGGCTTTTTTTGGATTGAATAGCTAGTACTTAATGAACAGTGAGACTCAAACTCAGGGTTGCAAACAACAAAGTGAGAAAAATTAGCCTTTCATAAATTTGTCAGCTGAGTTAATGTTCAAATAAAATTGTGAGCAGTTTCACCATATTTTGTTGTAGTATTGGCTGTTGGGTTTTCAAAATGTGGTCATTTTTAGGAAGCCGGCCATCGAGATGTGGTCATCTCTAGGTGGGCAGTCAAAACTACAACAAATACCGGTTAAACTAAAATTGTTGGTTTTAAATTGAATTAAGTTTGTTGGTTAAATGGCCATGAGGAAATTATGTACAAGTGAATAATCACAACACTGAGTTTGAAATCCACAAAACTTTTTATTTTGGACCAAATTTGATTTTTTAGTATGATGTACAAAAAATGCAGTAAATGATCTGACCACTGGACCCAACCTTGTGTTATCTTAACCCATCTTTGAGCAACCCAGTCCAGAAGTGTAAAGGCTGCATGTTGATTTGTTTCACTACCTTAGTTTTTTCTTTATAGCTCTAGACTTTTCATGATCCAATGCCAAATCAGAGCTCCTGTAATCCAATAAAGATCTGTGCATTGTTTATTGTGCAGGGGGACTGTCAGGTAGGATTTGACCTTTCGACCGGTAGCTCCTGTAGATCCTCCTTGTATCCCAAGCAAATAACCAGGCTTCAGGTGAATTCTAGCCAGCAAAAATGCTATGACTTTTTGGATTGAATAGGTAGTGCTTAATGAACAGTAAAACTCAAAATCAACATTAAAATCAGTGGAACTCAAACTCAGGGTTGCAAACAACAAAGTGAGAAAAATTAGCCTTTCATAAATTTGTCAGCTGAGTTAATGTTCAAATAAAATTGTGAGCAGTTTCACCATATTTTGTTGTAGTATTGGCTGTTGGGTTTTCAAAATGTGGTCATTTTTAGGAAGCCGGCCATCGAGATGTGGTCATCTCTAGGTGGGCAGTCAAAACTACAACAAATACTGGTTAAACTAAAATTGTTGGTTTTAAATTGAATTAAGTTTGTTGGTTAAATGGCCATGAGGAAATTATGTACAAGTGAATAATCACAACACTGAGTTTGAAATCCACAAAACTTTTTATTTTGGACCAAATTTGAATTTTAGGATGATGTACAAAAAATACAGTAAATGATCTGACTACTGGACCTAACCTTGTGTTATCTTAACCCATCTGTGAGGAAACCCAGTCCAGAAGGATAAATGCTGCATGTTAATTTGTTTCACTACCTTAGTTTTTTCTTTATATCTCTAGACTTTTCATGATCCAATGCCAAATCAGAGCTCCTGTAATCCAATAAAGATCTGTGCATTGTTTATTGTGCAGGGGGGGGACTGTCAGGTAGGATTTGACCTTTCGACCTGTAGCTCCTGTAGATCCTCCTTGTATCCCAAGCAAATAACCAGGCTTCAGGTGAATTCTAGCCAGCAAAAATGCTATGACTTTTTGGATTGAATAGGTAGTGCTTAATGAACAGTAAAACTCAAAATCAACATTAAAATCAGTGGAACTCAAACTCAGGGTTGCAAACAACAAAGTGAGAAAAATTAGCCTTTCATAAATTTGTCAGCTGAGTTAATGTTAAAATAAAATTGTGAGCAGTTTCACCATATTTTGTTGTAGTATTGGCGGTTGGGTTTTCAAAATGTGGTCATTTTTAGGAAGCCGGCCATCGAGATGTGGTCATCTCTAGGTGGGCAGTCAAAACTACAACAAATACCGGTTAAACTAAAATTGTTGGTTTTAAATTGAATTAAGTTTGTTGGTTAAATGGCCATGAGGAAATTATGTACAAGTGAATAATCACAACACTGAGTTTGAAATCCACAAAACTTTTTATTTTGGACCAAATTTGATTTTTTAGTATGATGTACAAAAAATGCAGTAAATGATCTGACCACTGGACCCAACCTTGTGTTATCTTAACCCATCTTTGAGCAACCCAGTCCAGAAGTTTAAAGGCTGCATGTTAATTTGTTTCACTACCTTAGTTTTTTCTTTGTAGCTCTATACTTTTCATGACCTAAGGCCAACTCAGAGCTCCTGTGATCCTGTAACCCAATAAAGGTCTGTTCATTGTTTATGGGGGTGGGGGGGGGGGCTTTGTCGGGTAGGATTTGACAATTTGACTGGTAGCTCCTGTAGATCCTCCTTGTATCCCAAGTTCAAATAACCAGGCTTCAGGTGAATTTTAGCCAGCCGAAATGCTATGACTTTTTTGGATTGAATAGGTAGTACTTAATGAACAGTAAAACTCAAATCAGCATTAAAATCAGTGAAACTTAAACTCAGGGTTGCAAACAATAGAGTAAGAAAAATTAGCCTTTCATAAATTTGTCAGCTGAGTTAATGTTCAAATAAAATTGTGAGCAGTTTCACCATATTTTGTTGTAGTATTGGCTGTTGAGTTTTCAAATTGTGGTCATTTTTAGGAAGCCCACCATCGAGATGTAGTCATCTCTAGGTGGTCAGTCAAAACTACAACAAATAAGTCCCGTATGATATATGCCCCTAATATTCTAGAATCAGTATAAATATTGTCGGAAATATAGAAAGAACCCTGCAGTATAATTGTATTAGCTATTCAGGGTCTTTATGATGACTACGTTGAAACAAAACACTGCCAGTATCAAACCTTAAATGACAGAGGCAAGTGCCTCGGTTTGCCTCATACTGGCTATGGCCCTGACTGTAGGAAATACAGTGCATCAATGATCTGACTACTGGACCTTAATAACGAGTGGATTTGAATTAGTGTATTTGCTTTAAATTAGTAGCCCGGGAAAGGTTTATGCCAGGGGCGCTGTCAGAAAGGGACACCTTTTTTCATGCTTCAGGTATGAAAGGATAGGGATTTCCTGAGTTAAAGTATATGACAGGGTAGACTATCTGTCATTTCGTTCTGTAAAAAGACTAACAGAAGAAATTTGTGAATGTAAAATTGTCAAAAAAAAAATTAACTGGTTTCTGATTCCTTTATATTAAAATGACAGTGCACATAAAACAGTTAACAGGAAAGATGCATGTAAGGGGTTGGACCCCTGGGGAGTCTCACAGCGTGTACAAAATTTTATTGTAACAATGTAATGTTACAGTTGAGATTGAAATTTACTTTAGTCACAAAACGGATCAAACATATAGGAAATGTCACATGCACATCACCTTTGACTGTCAGCAAATGTTATGCAGCTCACTATATTTGCTCCCCTTGCAAATATGGATAATTATGGTGCAAATGTGCAAATTTATGATACAGCCAAATGTCTAGAAATTTATTGTTTTTGCTCTTAAGGCAAATACGAGTAAACCACATGCAAAAGTGTTCTTTTGGTATCCTGGAAAAACAAGAGCAAATACCACTGCAAATAAGTGGTTTTGCAATATATTTGCCTGCATTTGAAGTAAAGTGAAAACTGTCATTTTTGCCAAGGATGTAAATTTGAGTAAACTGGTAGAAATGTTGAAGATTTGCCCATGCTGCAAATATGTATCAAATTTGTATCAAACCATTACATTTACTTCACTTTTGCGTATCAATACGTATCTAGCAAATATATGTATTTGCCCACACTTTAGCCCACAGCGCAAATTTAATGTAAATTTGGAGCTCCAAATTTACCACATATTTGCACCTTGCGCAAACATTAGTAAATCCGTTTTTTCGTCCAGTGCTAAGTCCTTGTGAATTGAAGCCAGGTTAACGTAGCTTGTTGCAACAGAAACATGTTCAGCACCAAGCTTCTTGAGTTCGATGGCTAAACCACGTTGCTGATACTCCTTTGCTTGTTCAAGGTCACCTAAGTCCTGGTGAATTAAAGCTAGGTTACCGTAGCTTGTTGCAACAGAAACATGTTCAGCACCAAGCTTCTTGAGTTGGATGGCTAAACCACGTTGCTGATACTCCTTTGCTTGTTCAAGGTCACCTAAGTCCTGGTGAATTGAAGCCAGGTTAACGTAGCTTGTTGCAACAGAAACATGTTCAGCACCAAGCTTCTTGAGTTTGATGGCTAAACCACGTTGCTGATACTCCTTTGCTTGTTCAAGGTCACCTAAGTCCTGGTGAATTAAAGCTAGGTTACCGTAGCTTGTTGCAACAGAAACATGTTCAGCACCAAGCTTCTTGAGCTGGATGGCTAAACCACGTTGCTGATACTCCTTTGCTTGTTCAAGGTCACCTAAGTCTAGGTGAATTAAAGCTAAGTCATTGTACCCGGATGCAACATCGACATTTTGGTCTCCCAACAGCCTGATGCGAACAGCGAGAGAGTTTTCCAAGTATGTCTTTGCCACGTTAAATTCACAGTGCATTTTACATATGTTGCCAAGATTCGACAATTTTAGAGAAATGTCCTGAACATGGACTTGAGACATATTTTCTGTCATAATAACTGTATTAATTGGTACAATGAGGGCACTTACGTGCGGAATGATGTTCATAGTGTCCATTGTTCTATTTTCGTGTGGAATTGTGACTATAAATTTGTTAAATGATGTAACAGCTTCACTTACAACCTTGATCGTTTGATTCTCTGCACAGTCACTCTTCACCGATTTCATTGCTTTGTGCACAACCTGATGTACACGAATGTAGTAGCAACTATCTTCGTTTTCCTCTAAAAGAAGCAGTGAACATCTTCTGAATCTCCCGCGAATGTGTTCCTTGTCCTCTCTGTCATCGTGTTCGAGAACGTTAAAAAGGTAACTAACCGCTATGTCAACGTTTAATGGTTGTGGTGCGCACAGAGAAAGAAATCTGAATAGGTGTTCAAAAAACTTGTCGGATTTAACTTGTGCTTCGACAGCTAACGTTATTGCTGTAGTCATCGTATTTGGATAAATTGGGTTGGTATTAGGAAGGGTATCCTCGGTCGCTTCTCGTTTTCCTTTCTGTAAAATCTTTAGGTATTTGTCCCAGCCAAAGTGCTTCGATCCTTTGTCCTGTCGAATGTCTTTGACAAACACAGCCGCGCCTGCTAAAGCGAGTGGCTGATAGTCCAATTTCTGGGCAACGTTTTCCGCTAGCTCGTTGTCGAAGACCCCAGAAAGCTTGGCCAATAAGGAAGTGGCATCGTAAGGATTCATTCCTTGGCTTACTGAAATGTGATTGATGAAAGAACTTTTTAACGGGATGGACTTTGTATCCTGGGTTGTAATTAACAACTGACCTCTTGCCCACGTCTTGGTTCCAGACTGTGGTAGGTGATCATGTACAAAAGTCAGTTTAGTCACGTTGTCCACCACCATTAGCCACGACGTGTAACACCCAATTTTTGCAGCAATAAGCATCTTGAGATTGGAAATCTTGTCCTCAATGTTCCAATCCTTAGAGCTCAAGGTTTGCATCACTGAAAAGTCTGGGCACTTTAACTGAAGAGAAAAATTGGCATATGACTCCAAAAGCGAATCTTGACTGGCAGCGTTTATGGTCATCACAAAGGACGAAGTGCCTGGTATTTCGTTTACTTCATTAAAGAATCTTTCAGCGACGAGGCCAGCTAGTTGTGATTTGCCACTTCCTGGATTCCCTGAGATGTACAGATAACTCAACCTTTTCTCATTGGCCTTCTTTAGTTCCCTTAGCTGAAGGTCTATTTGTGCTACTTCACTTTCACGGCTTTCAATTTCGTGTGTAGGTCTAGGAGGGAGAATACAGAATGACGGTGCTTCTTTCTGAAGCTGATCTTCAAGAACCTGGCGCTGTTTCTCTTTTTCTTGAAGTTCTTGTTTAACATCGCCAACCTCTTTCATAATTTTATGTAATTCATCGGTTGGGAAAGTTTTCTGATTTTTTATGTCATTGATTTTTACAGTAGAGAGACCAAGAGCATTAAACGCAACATGAACTTTGCCAATGGCATTCTGAAAATCCATCTCAGGGAGACTTCCCTGTGGTATGTGGGCGAATTCCTCGTTTCTAAATTTTCTAAGATCATCGACATTGTTTCTGACTGTTGATGCAAGGTAGGGCCCGACA